>JADRCD010223171.1:14095-28168 GCA_019843815.1 Montemys delectorum
AGAGAAGGAGAGAGAGAGAGAGAGAGAGAGAGAGAGAGAGAGAGAGAGAGAGAGAGAGAGAGAGAGAGAGAGACTTGTGTGGGCTTTTGAAACCTCAAAGGATTCAAACTTGTGAGCCTACAGAGGCCGTTCTCATTCAAATCACCATAGTCCCCACGTCAACAAATAGATGTCCAAGATCCCCATAAAAGAGATGATTATTAACAATTAAATCATAGACACTGATTTTGTTCACTACAAATATAATGTTTTGTTAAAATAAGTAATATAAAAGATATTTAGTAAATTAAAAAAAAACCCATCTGAAATCTTATCACCCGGGAAATGACACCCTCCAAAAATTTGGGGACAGTCTCTGATATATCTTTAACATTGGGGGGATTACTGTACCCCCCCCCCCCCCCCCCAAATCCTATAATGTGAGCAGCTCTTGAGTCTCTGCCGAAACAGTTCTGGAACCACAGAGGACCATTTGGAAGCCAGTGGCGTGGAGGATAGATTGGACCTAGCACAGCAATATCTACCAGAAGGGTTAGGGCGACCTAGTGAGGAAATTGTGGACGGATGATGTGGAGGCAGGGAAGGTCTGACCTACCTGCATTTCTGACTTGGAGTCCTGTTGTGAGAAACAGAAGCTGGGCTCTGTCTCCTCTCCCCTGAAGCTCACTCTAAGTTGGTCTCTGGATAACAGTGCTGAGAGGAGAATCCCTGAGAGCTGTTTAGTCTGTTGAGAAGGATGAGTAAGCGTCTCACGGGTGTTATTTACCAAGGCAGACGGCTGCTGGTCACAAGGCCACCCTTGTGTTTTGTATCTTCCACCAGGGATACAACCCAAGGCAACTGCCAAAAGCTGTGCATATGCCCTTGTCCTTCCCCACTCCTAGAATCTAGACTCCAACTGACCATTTGATATAGTAACAGCAGCGACCACAGATAGATGAGCAGCGACCACAGATAGATGAAAGCCCACTCATACTCCTGGCTCTGGGCCTTTGCCTTCTGCTTGTACTTTCTTCCTTGAATATTTTCCCCAAGGGCTACTCCTTCGTCAATTTCTTTCGTTTTTTTTCTTTTTTTTCAAATTTCTGCTCATATTTGCTCTTTCTGAAGATGTCCTAATCATATTATCTTTAAAAAGATCTTTGGAATTTATAATTTTTTTTTAAAGATTTTTTTCAAAGTATGTTCATGAGTGTGTGTGTGTGTGTGTGTGTGTGTGTGTGTGTGCACATTATTGTAGGTGTCTTAAAAGGTCAAAAGGGTCAGAAGAGGGTACTGGATCTCTTGAAGCTGGGAACTGACCTCTGGTCCTAAGCAAGTGCAGTAGACGCGTTAAACCACTAAAACATCTTTAGTCAGTCCAAGCAATATAACATTGCAACATTCTAACTTTCTCACACTATAGTCTCAATCTTCTTGATCTTAATTTACTTTTTTTTCTATAGCATTTCCCACCTAAGCCACTGCCTGCTGCATTTACTACTGTCTCTTGCCTGTTGTGTTTCCCTCAGGAGAATGTAAACTCTGGAGGGCAGGAACTTTGTTGTCTAGTTTCTGAATACTTACAACAGCATCTGCTGCACACCTTACCACCTAACTAACATATGTTTAGTTAGTCAATTTGAATACTTTTGGAGACTACGTTAGCATGTGAGTTAATGAAACGCACACTGGACAAAGAGGAGAGAAAAGATTCAAGAGCTACAGCGGAATCTGAGAAAACTAGAAACAAACAGACCAGAATCATCTGTATGATACTGCGCGAGGATGATCCTGCCTTCCATTATTGAGTTGTCCTGTCTATTATTTTTTAGATTTTTTGTTTCCATTTATACATAGACATAGCTTACTTATTTGGAACGTGTCGCACAACTAGGCCAAAACAGTCTATTATTTTTAAGACTAATATATATTGAACACTCAGAGTCAGAACTAATTGACCTATTGATTTAGAGGACAAGACAGAAAATCCATTTATTTGCCAAGTTCTTATTTTCTATGTTAGGAGAAGTCCTACGGTATCGATTAGCTGCTTCCACCTACTACAGCTGTGCTTTAGGATGTGATGTTTTTAAGTAAAGATTAACGTCAAGATGTGACTTTTAGGTTCTAATTAATGCAATGATCACTGAAACCAATATTGTAAATAAAGATTTTCTATCACACAGCCTTATGGGGAAAGGTGTTGACTTTGCCAGTTAGCCTCGTGTCTCAAGATGAAGCCATTTCATGCCTCCTCAGTCGGGTTTGTTTGCTGTGGCGATGAGACAGGGAAAGTGCATCTCTGTCCTGAAGCTTCCCTCTCAGTGACAGTAGGCAGCTTCATGATCGGTAAATATTTTGTAGCTTATTTTCAGGATTGCATTTGAAAAGAATCTACTCTGCTTCCATCTGCATACTTTATGCCTATCCCCTTGAGGAAATCTTGCAGTTGAATGCACCACAAACCCACATAGTCAACTCTCCTAGTGGCTTGACACCTATATAACCTATGTGACCCATGTGGCCCGGCAGCCACTGACCCTTGACATACTTTCCCTATTTTGTTGAATTATTTTGAACTTTTACCAGAAAAATATAAATTCAGTCAATTGGTTAAAGCATTTTTCTTTTCAGAGTGAACTCAGATTCTAGACTGGCTTCATACCTGTAGTTGTTGAAGCTGATCTTGAACTCCTAATCCTCTAGTCTATTTACAAAGTAATGGGATTCTAGGCACCCACTGCTATGCCTTTTTGTGTGTGTGTGTGTGTGTGTGTGTGTGTGTGTGTGTGTGTGTGTGTGGTGGAGATAGGAATCAGACTCAGGGCTCTGTGTTTGCTGTCAAACTGGGCTACATTCCCTAGCCCCTGCCTGAAATGTTTCTGTGGTCTTAGCTCACCCGTCTGAATCACATACTGTGTTGTGAGTCCTTCACAGACCAAGTCTCCACATGAAGATCTCTAATCTAGTAGCATACCATTGTTTTTTTGAGATAAGGTCCTGTTATACACGTTAGGCTGGCCTTGAACTCATGGTTCTTCTGAAATGAGCTTTCCTCATTTTTTTCCCAGCATAGCAGCAGATCTTTAGAGATTTGCCATCTTGCTTGGCTGCAACATTTCCCCATTTTATTAGCATGTATTAATCATATGAAATAGAGGCATTCATTATGGTAGTTTCACTCACGCAAATAATATACTGTAATGCAATTGCCCCATATTCTCTCTTTTGTGCCCACTTTCCCCTTTCCCCAAATAGTGTGACTGGATGAAATTTGTTTACTACTTCCCTAACTCCCTTATTTTGGTCTCCATCACTTGATTACTTAAAAAAAAAATACTTCTAAATGTTAGGTGTCTTGATGTTTTGCCTGTACATCACATATTTCCAGTGGACAGGCAGAACAGAATTGGATTCCTTGGAACTGAGTTTACATTCAGTTGCTAGCTACCATGTGGTGCCGGGAAGCAAATCTGGGTCCTTTGGAAGAACAACGAGTACTCCTAAACACTGAACGATCTCTCCAGGCCCTAGTCTGACCACTGTAGATACTCCATATAAACAGAACCACACAGTATTTGTTCTTTAAGTGAATTATTCCAAAATTATGACATTGTCTATGCTTGCCCATGATGTGGTAGGGTTCCCCCTCCATTTGGTTTGGTATATCCTATACACATATATTGTATACATATACTGTATATATATATATATACACACACATATATATACATATATATAGTATGTATTTCCTGTATGTATATACTGTACATATGTACTGTATGTATATACCAAAGTAAGCAATGAAATTTAAGTATGATCTATCATTATTATTTCTGGGTTCTTACCCTAAATAATTCAAATCAGAACACTGCCATAATAGTCAATATGTGAAAATGCCTACCTGTCCTTTGAGAAGTAATTTGAGATGTCTTCTTTTTGCTTGTGTTTCTGTTCTTCCTTACTTGGGGTTAAAGTTATTGGACAATACTGTAGCTTAAAAATTATTTATTTGTTTTATGTTTTTCATGGGTACGTGTGGCTAGAGGACAACTTGTGGGAAGGGGATCTCTTCTTCACCGTGAGTTCTAGGAAGTGAACTCAGCTGGTCAGGCTTGGTGGCAGCTGCCTTTACCCACTGATTCAGCTCCTTGGATCCTTCCTTCAGTTTTCATTAGGAGGATTAATGCTCTTTTTTTTTATTTTTTATCTTGTTATTTCTGTACTTAAGAATTCACCTACCCGAATCACCACCTATTCCTTACCCCACTCCAGATTTTTACCTCCCTCATCAATTTGAATTTCTTCTTTTAAAATTATGAAACCTAACACACTGCCTGCTCTCACTGTTCACTCATGGCCTGTCCATTCTAATCAAGCCATGCCATCTTTGTGTAGGGGCTGGCTTCTTAGACTGTAGGCTGCTATTGCATATGAAGTCTCATAACTGTATGTGGGGGTTGGAAACATTGGCAACAGCAAATATTTTCTAAACATCTAACAACCAACTATTAGTTCAAGACCAAATGTGTACGAGTTGCAGGGTTTTCTGGTAGTGCTTCCTAGTATCACACAGCTTCACTGCAGCCTTGGCTCTGAGCATCTGACGTGTGTGTGTGTGTGTGTGTGTGTGTGTGTGTGTGTGTTTGACTGAGCATGCACCTTGGCAGCCAAAGCTAACGATGCTCTGTGAAACACCTCTGCTCAGATCCAACACTGATGCATGTGACAAGATGCAGTGTTTTTACTGAACATGCAAAGTTTCTTGTGCTTGTGTAAACATAGGGGCTTAGTTATAGAAAACACACATTTGTGATATTACTCTACTATCAATCCAATTAGAATAGCGTTGGATTGTTTTGTGTTAGAAAGTTTGATTTTAATAATTGTCTTTTGGAGTCACTTTCATTAAAAAAACAAGCAGTCAATGAATTTTGACTTGGGATTAGGACAGAATTTTCAACAATTTCTGAAGTTGCCTGTATTTATTTATTTATTTATTTATTTATTTATTTATTTATTTATTTATTGTCAACTTAACACAAACCCCAAGGAACCACAACTGAAAAATACCTCCATTAGATTGGCCTATTGGAAACATTGTATTGATTAATGATTGATTGGGAGGGTCCAGCTCATTGTGGGTGGTGTCCTTTCTTGGCTGACGGTCCAGGCAGCATAAGCAGGCTGAGCAAGCCAAGTGGAGCAAGCCAGTGAATAGTACCCCTCCATGGCTTCTACTCCAGTTCTTGCCCCAAATTCCCTCAATGATAGATTGTGACTTGAGAGTTATAAGACGGAATAAATACTTTCCTCCCCAAGTTGCTTTGGTTATGATGTTTATGGCAGCAACAGATGGCAAACTCATACAAGTCTTAACCATGCATGGGCCACTTGGCATTGCATATTTATGAGATGGTCAGGTGTGCTGTCTGAAATTAGGTTTTGATTGATTATAGGGCAATCCATCGGTCATATTTTTTCAAGTAAGATACAAATGTCACAAATGTTTCAAGTGTGTAATCACCTCTTACGGTACCTCCTGACCATGGGCTAGGGGATGGGACTTGGCTGCTGGTGGAGAGGCGACATGCTCACCCAGTTGCTGACAGTTCTTTGTAATGGGTTCTGGGGTTTCAGCTTTCTCTTTGTGACCCATGGAGAGTACTTCTTATTACTAGGACACAGGAAAACATACTGCCACTCCCTCAGAGGATACTCAAGAGCGATACCTTGCTGATCCTCACTTTTCCCTCCTGAGACCCTATGACATTCCTCTCTGTCAAGTCACTTGAGAAGTGACTCTGTAACTGTTTGTATGTAAGAACATTGGGAGACTGAACATTTTCAGGTGACAGTGTGGGAAGCAACTTGCTGAGTTCAGGCTTGCTCAAGAGGCAAGCTGAGGTCAATATGAAGCTGTCATTTGGATATGAGTGTCTTAGAAGTGGAGGAAAGGTGGTTCTGGATTATATACCACATACATCTTACAAAGAAACTGGCTTTGTGTTTCAAGGAATGAATCTCTTGGGGTAATAGGGAATTCTTTCTTTGTGAAAACTATCCTTCAAGGCAAGACCTAAAATGTCCTTAAGATCTGGGCTGAGGTGATATCTCAGTGGTTAGAGCACTTGGAAGCATGAGGCCTGGAGTTAGGATCCTCAGAATTCACACAAATGCCAGGTAGGTGTAGCAGCCTACCTGTAATTCTGGCCTCGGATTGCTGAGAGGAACCCCAGAGCAAGCTGGGTCATGGAGGTAGCCAGCGCTGCAAATTTTATGGTTGATTGAGAGATTCTACCTCATTGAATAAGGTGGAATCGCATAGTTTGTGTAGTGGGAACATTTAGTTTTAAGCAGATATTGACTTTTGGCCAGTATACTTCTTTTCTCAAAGAGAGACACTTAGAAACTCACTCTCATTGAAAGTGATGCTACATTTTTAAATATGAGAAAACAGTGTTCTTTCTCTGTATCTCTCTGCCTCTGTCTCTCTGTACATCTGTCTCTCTGTCTCTGTCTCTCTCTCACACACACACTCTGTCTTTCTGTCTCTGTCTCTGTCTCTTTTTTGTACACACCAAAGAGTAACACATGGAAGGACCCATGGATCCGGCCATATAAGTGGCAGAGGATGGCCTTGTTGGACATCAGTGGGAGGAGCGACCCTTGGGCCTGAGGGGTTTTGATGCCCCAGTGTAGGGAAATGCCAGGGCAGGAAAGCAGGAGTGGGTGGGTGGGTGTGTGGGGGAGCAACTTCATAGAGGTAGGGGGAGGGGGGATGGGATAGGGGGGTTTCTGGAGGGGAGACCTGGAAAGGGGAAACCATTTGAAATGTAATAAAGAAAGTATCCAATAAAAGGGAAAAAATTTAAAGAAAATATAAAAGGAGGAAAACTTCTGTTTTGATTTGTTACTTGCTCAATCTGAAGTGTCCTGACAACTATAGCAGGGACTTTATAAAGTATGCCTGAAATTGCCTGGCAAAGAAATACTTATGTACTGGCCTCTAACTTGGAAAAGATAAAAGTCTCTCTAAAACATTGTTTAGGAAAATAAAGAAATGTATCTTACTGAATGCAAAAAAAAAAAAAAAAAAAAAAAAAGATCAAATTAGGCTTTGAGAAGGCTGTGGTCTAAACAGCAATGCACCGCTATGAGTGGCAAGTTGAAATTCTAATTTGTCTCTTAAAACTTCAAAATGCTCTTCTATTTTACGACTGCACAAATTTCTGGACAGTATGCTTTTATCTGCAGCATTTCACAGAAGTGTAACACAAAATGTGAACATCTCAGTGCATTAAGGGAGATCTGCCCATTGACAGGACAAAGCAATCACTTTCTTTAATCTTAAAGAGGCTGTTCCTAGAGATTAATTGCTCCATCAGTTACCGTCCTCAGAACAGTTTCACTGGACAAAGACACACATTTTAATTTGTTTGTTGTGTCTGGTCCTATTATGCTTGATAGCCTGCCATTGTCTTCAGGAGAGTCGCAGCAGCAGTGGTGGGCTGGCACTGTGTGAGATGTGACGACTTCAGATGGGGACATTTTGAGAATGATTGCGTTTGTGCAACACTACTTTGCAATAGAAGGCCTTTTCTGTTGAAATCATCAGTGTTTCAATGAGAACACAGAACTTAGCACCCACTTTCATTCCTGGACATGGACATATTTGCTTCTGAAGTTGTGTTATAACAGAGAGCTTTGTGTCATTAGCTGACTGGCCTTTGTGATCCGCCAACAATTTTTAAGAAATAACTGGTAAAACAGATAATGCCCAGTCAGCACATTACTCTTCTGCTTTTCTTCATTACAGTTTTAAAAGGCATACAAAAAAGCAAAGACAGTATCTCAAGATACTGTTGTTCAAATTCTTACATTCTTATTGCTGTACAATTTTTATATAAAAATGTGTAACAGGGATAAATTTATATCTGAACTCTATGAAAATTCTACACAATTTAGCAACTGCTAAATCGATGCCTATTTCATACTTTTTGTGTAATATAATTGTAGAATGACTGTTCTTTTCCAGTCTGTGGGCTAGACTCTAGGAGCATACAATAAGCAAAGCTCTTTCCTGCCCCACAACCTCAGAAGCTGGGAAAGGAGACACTTTTGTGATGACGAGTTGCGATGCAGCTGCAGCCAGTTAGTAATCTGTAGAGGGTTGCCTAAACACCTTTGGAAAATTGGAGGATTCCCTTAGCGACAATTAACACTCACTCAGGACTCAGACTTAGCAAATGCCCTGTCTCCTTTGGGACACTTATCACTGAAAGTACAGGGACGTAGGATGAGAAGTACCGGTTTGTCACCCCCCCTTTCCCGTTCCCTTCAGTAATTTTAGCAAAAGTAGCCACTTCTTATCTTAGAGCGCATGGCTACTGAATTTCTGACTGAGCACCTCAACTTTTAATGATAGAGCTGAGAGTAGGAGGACTTCCAAAGCCGAGCTGTCGTTCTTCACTCCAGCCCTGTCCTATGCTGTCACTCTGGTCACTCCAGACAGAAATAGGACTGTGTTGTCTTAGAGATTAGCTTTCCTTTCCTTTTGTATTTTTCTACCAGTATCACCGAATTCATAGTTTAGCCATGGATTTAGATATCACTTATGTTGAGCATTTTTTTTTAAAAAATTATTTTATTTGTATACTTGTGTCTGGGTGTACGGCTATGCACCATGTGTGTGTGCACAAGCCCTCAGAAGTAAGAAGAGGCACTGGATCCCCTAAAACTGGAGTTAGCATATAGCAACTGAACCCTAGTCCTGTAGATAGCAGGCAGTGGTCTTCTTTTTTCTTTTTTTTCTTCTTAAAAATTGTCTTTCCTTTACATGTCATATGATTTCTCCTTTCCCAGTTTCCCCTCCAAAAAAAAAAAAAAAAAAAAAACCAAAAAAAAAAAAAAAAAAAAACCAACAAAACCAAAAAAACCAAAAAAACCACCACCACCAACAAGAACAACAAGAACAAACCCCTATCCCTTCCCCCCTCTCCCTGCTCGCCACCTCACCCTCTCCCGCTTACTGGCCCTGGCATTCCCCTACACTGGGGCACAAAACCTTCACTGGGCCGAGGTCCTCTCCTTCTATTGATGATCGACTTTACACATGCTGCCAGAGCCATCGGTCCCACCATGTATAGTCCTTGGTTGGTTGTTTAGTCCCTGGGAGCTCTGAGGGTACTAGTTAGTTCATATTGTTGTTCGTCCTAAGGGGCTGCAAATCCTTTAGCTCCTTTGGTCCTTTCTCTAACTCCTTCATTGGGGACCCTGTACTCAGTTCAATGGATGGCTGTGAGCCTCTACTTCTGTATTAGTTGGGCACTGGCAGAGCCTCTCAGGAGACAGCTATATCAGGCTGGAGTGCCCTTCCTTCAGTCTCTGCTCTATAGTTAGTCTCTGTAACTCCTTCTATGGGTATTTTATTCCCCCTTTTAAGAAGGAATGAAGTGTCCACATTTTGGTCTTCCTTCTTCTTGAGTTTCTTGTGGTTTGTGGATTGTACTTTGAGTATTCCGAACTTCTGGGCTAATAACCACTTATCAGAGAGTACATACCATCTGTGTTCTTTTGTGATTGGGTTACCTCACTCAGGTTGATATTCTCCAGATCCATCCATTTCCCTAAGAATTTCATGAATTCATTGTTTTTAATAGCTGAGTAGAACTCCATTGTGTAGATGTACCACATTTTCTGTATCTATTCCTCTGTTGAGGGACATCTGGGTTGTTTCCAGTTTCTGGCTATTATAAATAAGGCTGCTATGAACATGGTGGAGCGTGTGGCAGGCATTGTTCTTAACCACTAAGCCATTTCTCCATCCACACAAGATGTAGATAAATCAACTTCTGCTGCCTCTGGTTTTAGTTTTAGTTCCCACTTCTCATTTCACAAAGGTACGAGACTCCTCAAATACATTTAAAATAAGTTTGTTACCTTTCCAGCCCCCTCACCTTCCAGCCCCTTTGTATTCATAAGACACCCCCCTCCAGTTTCTTCTTCCAGCTAAACACTTCACCACTCATCCATGGATCCACACAATAATATAGAGCCTTCTCTCTCCCCCATCCCAACTGATTGCCTGGTCTGGTTAGTTTCACATGTCACTCTCCAAAAGGAAAATTGAGCTTGGATGTTAGCAAACACTGAGACTTCCTATGCTATTTCTGTGTAAGTAAATGAAAGTTCTTGGTGCATCCTCTGTTGAAATGTACTACACTGTCTACTTTCAGTTGCTCATGAGTTTTTATGCCTGATAAGATAAACATAAAAGAAAAACAAACCCTTTGGATTTTTCAAGGGAGATAGGTTGGATGCTCTGCCTCCTGGGACCTCAGGGAATAATTTGGTAGAGGTACTCCCTGCAAAGAACATCTTTAGAAGGAGGCCTTAATGTGCTCAAGAGAAATACTTGGGATACATAGAGGGGTAGAGGATTGACCTGAATGTGCCAGCAAAGTTTAGCAGAAGCGCACCTCTAATGCAATTCATCTCCAAAGTTAGTGGAGTTGTTAACTACGGGGGAAATGTGTGCTTTGTGTTTGTGTGTTCTTGACCATGACTACTGCAAACCAAGTCATCCAAAAAACCAGAGAGTAGGAGAGTGAGAATGGACCCTGCAGAAAAACTCAGAGTGAGGACAGGCCTGGCCTAGAGGTTGATCTTAACAGAATAAGAATTTTCCTAGCCTGGTTAAGTTAATATGACTTTATGTAGGCTGGTAAGAAGTAACTGTTACTGACAGAACTGATGTTCTGGAAGCCGTCGCAGTCCTGTCCAAAGATGACAGGGAGCTTTTGTGATGAAGCTAACAGCTGACTGTAGCTGACGGATGGGACAGGGTTTGGATACAAAAGACAGCTTTAAGAAACCTAAAGCATTTAAAAATAGACTCTGAGTAATGTGCTTGCAATTTCCCTTTGCGCGGGTCATGTTGTCTGATTCTTAGCCCAGCAGTGAAATTAATACAAAATTCCTTCTTTGTTTGAAAAATAATGGTTGAACTTTTCAAAAGCATTTTAGCATGGATTAATCATGTGTGATAAAATGTTCGGCTCCAGGGTGGCATTTTCATGCATATATATATAATACATATATATATATATATGTATTATATATATATAATGCCTTTGGTCATATCCACCTCCATTACTGTCTTTTGTCCCTTTCCGTTCCTACTGTTCCTTTCCTCTTTTTGGGTCCTTTTGGGGGCTGGCCCAGTAAATTTATTTAGGGTTACTTACAGAAGCACAGATGAGGGACTATCTATAGGAGCACGGGCGATTTATCAGTGAAGAGAACATTTCTTCGTACTCCCAGCTACAGTTAACCATGAATACCAAGGGCAGGGCCTCAGGAACCCCTCCCATCTCGTGTGGGTAGCCACAGCTGCTGTGGGTTCAGGAGTGCAATGGTCAAGTCAGACCCAGAAGAAGAGATTCTCCAAAGAGTCCACACGTTCCTCCGGCTCTTACATTCTTTCTGATCTGTCTTCCATAATATTTTCTGAGCTTTGAGGAAAGTTGTCCAGGGTCCCATATGGCTGAGTATTCAACAACCACTGATTCCCAGCACTTTGACAACGGCAGAAATTTAAATACTGAATAGGATTCTGTTTTAAACCAGGGTGTCAAGGTGCATCAACTTTACACACACCCATGGGTGCTGGGGTAATCAGCGACAGTTACCAGATTAGCCGCTGAAGTCCTAAGATCTTAGCTGAGCAGGTCCTTGCTTTACATATAAGATACAGAGTGGAGAGATTTAATTCATGTAAAGTCCCTCAGGCACTGCTTTTTGACTACACAGACAATAACTTCCTAAGGCCTTACTTTCTTTTTAAATTTTTATTTATTTATTTTTCATTCATTAATTAACTTTACATCCTGATTGGAGCTTCTCCTCATTCTTCTCCTCCAAGTTCTCCCCTCTTACCTCTCCTCCCCGCATTCTCCCTCCCTTTCTCCTCAGATGGATATAAACCCTCCTTGGCATATCAAGTTGCAGGAAGACTAGGCACATCTCCTATTGAGCCTAGACTTGGCAGCCCAGCTAGGGAGGAGGGATAAAGGTAGGCAACATAGTCAGAGACAGCCCTTGCTCTTGTTGTTAGGGTTCCCACATGAAGACTAAGCTGCACATCTGTTACAAATGTGTAGGGGGCCTAGGACTGTCCCATACATGCTCTCTGGTTGGTGGTTCAGTCTCTATGAGACCCTTTGGGACCAGGTTAGTTGAATCTGTAGGTTTTCTTGTGATGTCCTTGACCCTACTGGCTCCAAAAATCCTTTCTCCTCTTCTTCCACTGAATTCCCCAAGCTTGGCTGTTTCCATCAGCTGCTGGATGAAGTTTCTCAGATGGCAGTTATGCTAGGTTTCTGTCTGCAAATATAGAAGAATACCATTAATACTTTCAGGAGCAGCCTCTCTCTCATGGGGTGGGTCTCAATATGAACCAGTCATTGGTTGGCCATACCCTCAATTTTTGCTCCCTCTTTATCCCTGCACATCTTGTAGGTAGGAAAAAAACCTATGGATTGAAGGTTTTGTGGCCAGGTTGGTATACCCATCCCTCCACTGGAAGTCCTGACTGGTTACTAGGGATGGCCATTTCAGGTCTCATACCCCCTATTGCCAAGAGTCTTAACTAGGGTCACCCTCATTGATTCTTGTGAATTTCCATTGTCCTAGGTTTCTAGTTCATCCTGAGATGCCATCCCCCATTTCACTTCTCTTTCTCAGTTCTCTCTCTCTTTCTTTTCCACACTTGATCCCTCTTGTTCTCCTCCTCACCCCCTTTCCCACCCAGTTCCCCCTTCTATCTATCTCCAATATCAATTTTATTTCCTGTTCTCAGTGAGATCTAAGCATTCTCCCTTGGGTTCTCATATAGTTTATATCTAGACTGTTTTCCAAAATCCCATGTGGAAAAGGTACCTTAGTGTTATTAGGAATAGCTGGAAACATTAAGAGGCTGAGTGTAGTGGAACCTCCATCTGTCCCTTCTCTGTCGATTGCATCCTGGTTATGAGGTAAACAAGTTTGCTCTCCTTCATGCTGCTCCCATAATGTACTGCCTTCCCACAGGCCCAAAGCAACAGGGCTAACCTGAAATGCTGTAAGCTAGAATAGACCTTTTCTCTTTTTAACTTGTCTCCAGTACAAGACACTAATGGAAAGCTGCTGACCCAGGAACCTAGCAGTCAGTGTTGTAAGAATCTCTTCAGCTTCCTAAATACTGGTCACAGAGGCTCAAGGTTGGGTTCTGCATGGGGATACCTCATTGCTGTTCCAGCTACTCTTCCACTGGACACCCAGAGGGGAGAAGCAGAAAATGGTCCACACGTGCTTATAAATTTCATTTGTGAGTCTGTTGCAATTGGAACTGAAGAAGTATAAAAATATAAGTTAGTAATGTGTATACAAATGTATAATTATTGTATTTACAAACCCTACCCATGAGGATCTCACTAAGTAGCCCTGGCTCTCTTGGAACTCACGAGATATAAATCGGGTTACCCTGGAACTCACAGAAATCTACATGCCACTCTGCCTACTCAGTGCTTAAATTGCAGGTGTGCATAACTATGCATGGCATAATAACTGTCTTTTCACAGAACATCTGGGACTTTTGATAAATCTCAAGTTACATTTAGGTAGCAGATGTAGAAATCTGAGGGCAGGTTGGGAAGGTTGAGTGCACATACTTGGACATGAATATGTAATTGTAACAGTTTGTACACATTTATCTCAATAAGCTCGGAATGCAAATTTCTCAATATTGAAAATTTTCTTGGGACCAGTGAATAGCTCAGCAAGCAAAGGCGCTTCCTGCACCAGTCTGGCTGCTTGAATTTAATCCTCTGAACCCACCTAAGGGTAGAAAGAGAGAACCAACTTCACAGAGTTGTTGTCTGAACTCCTGTAGAATGGACATCTACCCACCCATATGATTCACACACACACAAACAAACAAATAAATAAATAAATAAGATCTATTTATAAATACAACTAAAATAAACAATTCAGTACAAATCTTTTTGAAGACAGAGGGTTGTTGTGACTTTGATCATTATCTGTACTTTA
>JADRCD010223174.1:22252-36909 GCA_019843815.1 Montemys delectorum
AACAAGAACAAGAACAAGAACAAGAACAAGAACAAGAACAAGAACAAGAACAAGAACAAGAACAAGAACAAGAACAAGAGAAGAAGAAGAGAAGCCAGGTCAAGAGACAGCAGCTTCCTGAAGGAGTTCTGTCAAGTCTGGACTCAGAGGCTTCAGCCAGGCAGGAGCCCACCCCAGCCTCTTTGCTGGGGCACTAAAAGCCTGATAAAGAAGCTCCTGAATGACAGTATGAGATACTGGCCTGCCTGTGACAAAGTAGCAGGCTAATGCTACCTCTAGTCTAGGGAATTTTGTGTACACAGACATTTCCAGGTGAAGGGGAGAAAAACCAGGTGGCCCCATAGTGGTATTTATAGTGCTCAAATACTGGAGGTGACCCAAATACCCAACAATCAGGGAATGCTTAAACAAAACATGGACGTTGGAACCCTGGAATTCAGTGTAGCTATTATTAATAACAATGACAAGTATGCAGACTATGTGTTATGGTGGATGATAGATGCAATAATGTCAAATAAAGAATTTAAGGAATCAAATATCATTTGCATATCATTACAGTGAGCTAACATCTTTTAGAAGCCATGCTGACAGGGTTGGGAAAGAAAACAGAGGCAGTATAAATAGTCTGCAATTGATAAAGTGGGTTTGATCAAACAGTTGCTCTTAGCGGGCCCTGCGATAAGGGAGTTGGGCTTTCAGGGGTGATTAGGACTTGAGCTTCGCCCTGAGGGGACATCACAGCAGAGTTGGGGGCTATCACTACACAAGGAACTTCGAGGCCAGTTCTGATGAAGACTTGCTTCCACAATGATTCTGCCGCAAGATTCCAAGGCAGTGTACCCAAAGTCTAGAGGGGAAGAGCTCCCTGCCAGACATCTCTGGAACATGAGATACAGCTTGTAAGGCACATGGTAAACAGAGACAGGAGCCAGCTGGCCACTCTGGCTATCTAGATCCCAGTCCAACGAGAATGTCCTTGGGCTGCCACAGCATTAGTGGGTCACAGACTGAGCATCCCCCCCCCCCCCGAGTCCTGCCTTTGGAAACTTCCTAACCCCTATGTCTCTGCTCCCTGCAGTTCCTGGGCCTCCACCTATAGAAGCCAGGACAGAGGGAATAAAGACTCACTGGGTCTTCTGTCTGTGGGAAAGCACCAGCCAAACTTGAATACCACATCTTTAGTGAGGTATTTAGGAGGATGAGGGTGTCTGGGCTTAGATGTCCTAGATTCTGACCCCAGCTCCATGTGCCTGCTGGTGGTACCAGGCAAATGCTATGGCTGAGACTCTGGGTCTCAGATTGTACCCACATATGTGGAAGGGTTGTCCAGACTTCACGGAGGATTCTGTAGTCACTGATAGAACAGCACTGGAGAGCTCTGTTGACTAATGAGCAAACAGATGGAGCCTGACCCTCAACCACAGCACTAGGCCCATGGTTAGGACAGAAGAGTTAGCCACTAAGTAGGTTCCCTGCAGAGTCCAGGGTTCACATTCAGAACCAACTAGGTCCCTGCCTGGCCTCTGGGACAAAGGAAAGGGGTGGGGAAAAGACCTGAGTCAAGTGACCATCCTGATTCCCAGAAAGTCCTGTTTGACACTGGCTGGCCTCTCCTGGTTCTAAGAGCTCGGGGGTGTTCCTCGAGTGGGAGAATAAGGAGCCTGGCTTGCTGTATCATAATTGCATCACTCTTTTGTTGATAGTTAATTAGTTAATTACCGTGGGAGAGGCAGAATCGAGCAGAAATGCCAACTCCAGGCTGGAAACAGCATTTACACTATGAGTAACTCCCATTAACTCTGATAAGAAGCCTCTTCCACCGGGAGCAGGGTTCAGGGAGCTGACCTTCCAAACACTCCAATCCCCAGAGCTCCTGAGCACCAAGATGAAGAAGCAGGAAAACAGTCTGGAGTATCCTCAGAGTAGGCCCTGACCCATAAGATTCAGTGTGAGGAAAAGGTTGAGAGCCCCTAAGTTACATGAATTTAGTCACCCACCCATGCATGAGCAGCACTAAAAATCGGCCTGCTTCAGGCTTCTTCTGTGAAACCCAGATGTATTTTGACTTCTGCTCTGCATGTTTTATAACTGACCCTGTAACATGTAGACGGTCCTATCTAAAACATTTGACCCTTTAGTCTATCTTAAACTTCTTTAGGTGACTGGCAGAAAAGCTAACAATGGTCACAAGGCATTCATTCTTGAGGCCATGAACTGAACCACATCTTTTGGCTTTGAAGCCACAGTTACCTGAAAGCCCATTTATGTCTCGAGATGTCTGTTCGCATGTATCCACATCCTCCAGAGGGGCTGGAGTTCTCACCCCACACCTTCACAGTCTCTGCCTTGGTTAGCTGCCTCTTCCAGAAGCCCTAATGATCAGTGACTATATAATTTATCATCCATCCCAAGAGGCTTTGAAGGGTGAGAGGAGACAGAGCTATTAATCATGGCACTGATGCAAGAGACATAAACCATGACTCTCCCAGCAAACTATATTGTAGGGTCACCTTTCCAAAGGGGAAGCCCGAACCACTTACAGGGCCCTTCATGCACAGATACTACAGATGAGGTAGCCTCAGCTCTGGACATATGGCCTCTGCCCTCTATTTCCCAGACCTCAGATTTCCTTCAATTTCTGCCCTTTGGCTTAAATAAGCACGTCACTGTGTACGGCTCCCTCCCACTGGAACCTCTGTGGACCACTCGCCCACCTGACTCCACAGCTAACTTCAATCTACCCTACAGCTTCCAACTTCTCCCTGGAGGCAATTCCCAGAACCAAGTCCTCCACGAGTCTGGTTGGAGTACTGCCCTTCCTACATCCAAGTCCCATCAGTAAGCAGCCCTTTCTCCTAGCACTCATTCCTGCTTTGGGAGTTGTTGGCTTGTGGTCTCCGTGAGCACAGCTGCTGCATGGGTCTTGGCCATCTTGTCTTCCCAGAGTCTGGAGCTGAGCAGATGCTCGTCATATGAGTGAGTCACCTGTTCAGACTTGTACCTGGTCCGTCCACTCATTCATTCTCACGCAGCTGTCTTTTCCTTGCCCAGGTGCTGAGCCTCATCTGACTTAAGAGTGCATCCTATTCTCATTACAGATTTCAACGGCAGCAACCAGTTGGGAAATCAGCATCCGCGCCATGTGAGTAATGGTGAATTCCATTTAAATTGATCTGGGTCTGGATGAAGATTATGGTTGGAAACTTGGCCCAATAACTTTGATATGGAAACATTTAACTATACTTGTCAGGGAATGAATTCTTTAATTGCTTGGGAATGCAAAGAGATCTATTATGATACTCAAAATACTTATATTTTGAAATACCTTTGTCTCAGGAGTAATAACTTTGTCTTGGTGATTTGTAGTTTGACAGCTGATTTCATATGTATTAATTAACACATCCACCCTCACACTGGGTAGAGAAAGTTAAGGACTTGGTCAAGCCTCAGGCCAGCATCCAGCAGAGCCTAAAATCATGTACACAAGATAGAGCTGAGAACTCTGGTGTCAAACCTTTCTCTACCACAATCCTTGTCTACACCAAAAAAAAAAGGGGGGGGGGGACCTGTAGAGCACTAGCTGAAATCATTGGCCATGGATTTCAGAGGAATTATTGTTAGCCAATCACTCTGAAGCCCAATTTTCACAGGACTAAAGGATAAGTGAGATCTTATGTTAAAACAGCGCTCCTGAGTATGTTCAAGATCAGATTAGCATTTGGAGAAGTAGATTTGAGTGAGCAACCCCTGACTGGTGTGAGTGAGCCCCGTCTAAGCTATCGGAGGCAGATCATTGGATACTTCTCTTTGCTCCTATGCATAGCCTTTCCTCCCTTCAGACTCAGAACTCCTCAGACAGAATCATAGCTCTAGCATCCCTGGCTCGGCCGCTCACAGACCGTAAGTGATGAGACTCGGCCTCTATACTCCCATAAGACATCCCCCCCCCCCCTTAAGTGGGAAGATTATAGAGAGCCAAAGGATCAGGGAGTTTGCTGTGAGACTGTCTGCCAGGAATGTCAGAAGCTACACCCGTGAATTCTCACCTACGTGGTATTGTAAACATGAGCTACACAATAGACACTCGGCATTGGGTGAGAGGTTGGGCGGCTCAACCCTACATAAAGCACAATAGGCAACTAAGGAATGCTGAGAGTGGGAAAACTAACTGTCCCCAGGGAAGAGCACAGCAACTGGTTATCCAATAATACCAAATCTGAAAGCCCTGAAAATCTACATATAAACAACAGTACAGACAGCTGCTTATATTTACGTGCTTAGGAATACATATATACTTCTATACACATACCACACACACACACACACACACACACACACACACACACACATTCACATACATGTATGCAACAGCAATTAATGAAAAAGAGACCATGCATTTGAAAGGGAGCAAGGAGAGATGGATATATGGACAGGAAGAAAAGGGAGGGAGAAATGATATAATTATACTCTAATCTCAAAAAATTAAATAATTAAAAAGAAACCCCGCCTCTCTTTTTCGCTCTCTTCCATGTGTTCACATGGGTATGTGCATGTGGAGGCCGTGGTGGGTGATGTCCAGTGCCTTCCTCAGTGGCCCTCCACCTTTATTTTTGGGTCAGGGTATCTCGCTGAACCCAGAGCTCTTTGATTTGGCCACGATGGCTGACTAATGAGCCCCAGGATCTTTCAGTCTCCTCTTACCCCAGTGCTAGGGCTGGGGTTACACATGCACACCACTACACCTGACTGCTTACATGGGTGCTGGGAATCTAAACTCAAGACCTCATGCTTTGTGGCAGATGTTTTACCAAATGAGTATCTTCTCAATATCCTCATTTTTTTTTTACATATATAAGTAACTCACGTTATATATGTAAATTACATTATATATGTAAAATACTTCTGACATTATATTTGTATGCATATGAGCATACAACATTATATGTATGTACATATATATTATATTGGTACTATCTCTCTGGAAAGGCAGCAAGCTCTACTTTCCCTCCTTCATTGTAATTCCTTTGTACTAGGAGATAATGGCCTCCATGTATGCATATTATCTCAGCCTTATCACACCCTAGGTATTCTATTGACACATAAGCGCTCAGAGGTGAGGGACTTGCCTCTTACAACCACATTCCCAGCATGCAATAATTATATCATGTTAGTATTGAGACAAATTGGATTTACGTGGCTGGGGCCATTACCAATCTTTGGACATAGTCAGAACATAGTAAACCCCTAAGATTTGCCAGCATTGGCTCCTTGTCCTGTAAGAAGGTGTCCCATAAGAATAACGGGAGGCCTGGATATCTGGCAGACAGCTATGTGCCCCTTCCATTGAGAGCAAGAGCACTGACAAGAACAGAATGAAAGCAGAGTCTAGGGCTGAGGTCATCTAGGGAGGGGAAAGCAGTACATTGTGGGTACTGTTTATGCTGGGTGTGTGATGACTCTGGGATACAGAAATGACTGCTGTCTCAGGCCCTGGGAGTGTAAGTAGCATCAGGCCTGCTGATAGCTTAGTTACCAAAGATATGTATGTCTCTTCCTTTTATCAGTTCTGTGTGCTGAGGTCACATAATCTTGCTTCTCTGGGAAGAAGGTGTTGGGCTGGGCTGGGATGGGCTGGCAGCACCAACACCAGCTCTGGTTTCGGGCCTGCAGTTGATTTGGAGGAGTCCGGAAAGAAAAGCAACATTCTGAGCCAGGAACATACCTGACTGTCCACTGCACTCAGAGTTCAGTAATTCTAGGCCTCCCAAAGGGTAAGCTGGGTCTGCAGGCAGCCATCAAGCCTCCCTTCTGTGGGTTATGACCAACTGCTGGTTAGCAAGGAAGTCTTAGCCTTCATCACATGGAGGTATCCAGCTCGCTCAGGAAGCGGTGAACCTGACCAAGTGCCAAGAGCCTAGAGGTCTCTCGCCTTCGGACACGGTGAAGAGAGAGAGCAAGGCAGCACCTAATAAAATAATTCGGTTCAGAAATTGGAAGTCTGTGTGACCTCAGGAATCCAAGGCCCAAGTACACAGGTTGGGGGACTAGAAAGGAGTGGTATGGGGGAAGAGAGCCTTTGAAGAGGGAGACTGAAGCTAAGGGAGGAAAACAAAAAAGGTAGACTTGATGAGAGTTCTAAGTCTGTGCCTCCCACAACCTCCCAGCCCCTCCTCTGCTGACTCTTGGTGATTCTGAGAGCTAATCTCATGGCCTCTTTTACAGGGAATGAGAGCCAAGGCCCCTTCAAATAAAGGGAATGACCCAAGGACTCACTGGCAGCAGAGGCAGAGTTAGGAGAAGTGACTCATGAAGCCTGTCTCAGGGTCCTCCTCCACGCCTGCTGAGAGGGCAGGCGCTCTATGGCAAATGCGGAGTGGGGCCAGGAGGCTGCCAAGTCCAGCAACATGACAAAGCACATCAGAAGGGCATCACAAGCAATCAGCATGCCAATACCAGCGTCTTAAAAGATGGCAAAGGATTTCGGGGTGAGAAAGATTAGACACAGAAGGGTAGACTCATAGAGGTGCTGGATCAAGGTCTATGTGGAGAGCTTGTTAGGGTGAATGTTGTAACATGAATGTTGATAAAGTTGGACTCTCTGCTTTTAGGGTGTTTCTCTCATTAGCCTGTGAGTCTTAAGGCAGCATCTATGTGTATCCATCTTTTAGATCTATGGCTTGATCCCTAAGCTGGTAAGTGTCTGGTAAAGAAATGAATGAATGGATGGATGAGTCAGTGAATAAATGAATTTCAGAAGGTCCCATGGAACAGCAGCCCTGGAGCTTTATCCTGAGCCCTGTCTCTTTCCAGTTATGAACTTAGAACTAGGAGCTGAAAAATGGGATAATGACAGTACTTACTTCATAAAGCTGTGTCAGGATTGAGCAAGATCAGACATTTACAGTACACAATAATATTCACTATTTCTAGGATGGCCATTCTTTCAATCCACAACCAACGAGGAGTCAAATTAGATGAGCCTGAAGAATGGCTCACAGTACAGCTAGATGCTTAGGCCGAGATACGTTTTGTCTGTTTCCTTCCTGACCCCTACTTTAGCCTCCTTTCCTAAAATGTTTGCAATTCACTAGTCATCTGTATTTGAAGCTCAAGGCCCATCTCCAGACTGTCCTGTAATGTGAGGCCTGGTTTAGAGATAGCCTGGGCAGGAAGCATACCTATCCTACCCTTTTTCTTTCCGTTGAGAGGTGTATTTTAAACTTCATAGCATCTGGAAGTAGCATGTCAACTGGCGCCATTCAGTGATAATGGCAGCCATACCATGCATGTGCTCCCCGCCCCCACCCCACCATCTTGAATAGAACAACAGGACAGGTTACTGATGGTCACATCCATTTCTGAACATCTCTCCTCCTTGTTTGGACAAAGTAAGAGGAGGTAGCATAAAAGCAGGCCGGCAGGCAGTGGATGTCTGATCCGTAGTTGGTGTTAAGCCTCTCAGGAAGGCGAACTCTTCATGTGGAAGACTGGATATTTACTAGATGCATGCCATGCAACAAAGACTAGGCTTGGCATTTTGGGGTAACGTGGAACTATGAAACAACCATATGTCAGTGCCCTCCTTTAGCACTGGCCATTCCCTGTCCTTTAACTTACTTGGAAAACTATGAGTCTTTCTGGATTGGTCCTCCCTTCTTATAGGAGCCAAGCTGCTGAGCCAATGTTGGCATCAGGAGACCTTGGGTCTTGTCCAGGTAGTGTCCTTTGGGACTGTCTTTCTCATGTGACATGGGAGAAACTCCATGACCTCAGGGATCCCTCACAATACACGGTGCACCTGTGGCTCTGCTCACCCTCCTACTTCCTCCATCTAGCCACAGCTTTTTTTTTTCAGTTTTCCCTCATTCTCAGTCTCTAGTGCCATGACTGCTGGTGGACCTAGCTTCAAGCTGTACCCTCAGGCTTCCTGTTCTCTAGAAGATAACGCAAGAAATTTACTTTCTTGCTTGCTGGAATCAACAGTCCAGGTTCCTCTTCTACCTTCTGACCCACCCACTAGAGAACCCCTTATCTCTGGATTCCTGAGAGGGCCAACTGCATCCTGAAAATGCAACCTCAGAATATCTGATGGCCATGTATCTTCCTTGGTGATTTGGAGATATCGCATTAAAGAAGCTCTGGGATACTATATGAAAGACATTTACAAAGGCATGAAAGAAACAATACGTCTTGTAGTTAGACTTATATCATCATGGGACAGCTCAAAGTCACCTACAGTTGCCTATGATTGCCTATGGTTGGCTATGGTTGCCTATAGTTGTCTCTCGTTGCCTAAGATACAGGCATGTAGGGTATTTTAGCACTGAATCTTCTCTATCACTTTGCTCATTATTATGACAAAATAACCTGGCAATTTAAGGGAATAAGGATGCCATGTGGCTGCCAGTTTGAGAGTATAGTCCAGTTTGAGAGTATACTGGGAAGGTATTGTAGTAAAGCTGTCTCTAGCTGTGGCAACAGGAGTGTAAGATGGTGAACGACAGTGCTTAGCTCACAGTCTGCATTTTATTCAGCCTAGTACCCCATTCCATAGATTAGTGCTACCCACACTCAGGATAGCTCTCCCATTCTTAGGAACAGCCTCCCAGACACTCCCAGAGCTGTGTCTGCTAGGTGATGCTAAAGCCTGTCAAGTTAACAATGTGGACTATCCATCACATCTCCCAACTAGCAGTGAGCGAGAACCTGTGTTCAGAGAATCAAGTGGGCTTTTCAGGGAAACAATTATGGTAAGATACAGAAGTTTACAGGCTAGGAGAATAGTTCTCAACCTGTAGGTCGAGACCCCCCTTGGGGTTGCATATCAAATGTCCTGCACATCAGATACACTATGATTCACAACACAATTACAAAATTACAGTTATGAAGTAGCAATGAAATAATTATAGGCTTGGGGGTCACCACAACATGAGGAATTGTATTAAAAGGTTGCAGTTTTAGGAAAGTTGAGAACCAAAGGGATAGGACTTAAGTGCACATGAATTTGAATACAGGACCACATGGAAGACCCCCTAAACAGACAGACTTTAACAATGAGGGGGACTGTTGCTATTGGAGGGAGTTAGACAGAACGAGGCAAGAGAGAGCCAGAGCATTTTCTAGGACTGGTCATGACAATGTCTACAAATATCCTTAGGGCTTGCTGCCTAACTGAAAGATTTATTGAGAGAAAAAGAGTCTCCCAGTACTATGCAGATCTTCAGGGTTTAACAAATGCTTGGGAGCAGGGGTTGGGGAGATGGCTCTGTGGATAAGAGCACTTGTTCTGCCGGCAGGAGAGCCTGAGTCTGAAGCCTTGGCACCACGTTAAAGGCCAGGAATGGCAACCTGTAACTCCAGCATTGTGAGGTGGAGACAAGTGGATCCCGAGAACTCACTGGACAATCAGCCTAGCCAAAAAGTAGCAAGCATTCAGCTCTGTGAGAGATCTTCTTTCAAGGCAATAAGACATGAGGAAATAAAGGAAAATACTTAGTGTTCTGTTCTGTCTTCCGCATGGGTGTTCATGCATGCAGGCACCAAAGTGTGTGTGCGCTCACACACACACACACACACACAGACACACACACAATTTTTCTATCAGCTATCATTTTGAGGAAGGTTAAAAAATTAATTCTGGCCTCAAACAAGGGAATAAAAGTAGTTAAAAATAACATCCTTGATATATTATATTCATAGCTGAATGAGCCCAGATATATTAAATAGATATTGTTTAAGTTATAAGCTAAGTTTTGGGCTGGGCAGTGGTGGCTCATGCCTTTAATCCCAGCACTTGGGAGGCAGAGGCAGGTGGATTTGTGAGTTCGAGGCCAGCTTGGTCTCCAAAGTGAGTTCCAGGATAGCCAGGGCTACACAGAGAAACCCTGTCTCAAAAAACAAAAAACGAACAAACAAACAAAAAACCCCAAACCAAACCAAACCAAAAGTGAAGTTCTGGGGCTGGTGTTCTGGCTCAGTTGGTAGAATGGTGACCTAACATGCAGAGACTTGGGTTCAACTCAAGAACCACATAAAACTTGGTATGGCGGCACACACCTATAGTTTGAGCTTTCTGGAGGAAGATCAGAAGTTCAATGTCATCCTTGGCTACTTGGGAAGGAAACGAAACACATCTGGTTTGCAGTTACCCCACTAGTCACTGAAGGAGCAATGGCTAAATTCCTACTTCCTGCTGCTGTGAGTTGGAGCTCTGAAGTGCAGTACCTACTGAAGCAGGAGGCAGTGCTCATCAACTTTAGGAGCCTAGAAGAGTAAGTTAATGGGGAGATGAAGCCCAGAAGAACAAGGACCTCAGAGCAGCAGAGTTCCACTCTGCCGAATGCTGGATGGCTTTGTACTGAGGGGAAAGGCAGGGCATTGCCAGGGCTGAGGTATGTGGCCTCCTGCGGAAGAGTTCCCTGGAGGGAACTGCCGTTCACAAGGCACCTTCCATATCAGTCAGGAACCTTCCATATCAGGACAACACATCTATTCTGCTGCTTGGTTTCCTCTAAGGGGGACATACCAGCTCTCTGAGCAGATTTGTGCAACAAAGACAAAGACCATGGGAGAAGCAGGAGATGGGCAGCCATGCAGATTTGTTTGCCTTCCTTGGGTTTCGGGTAGCCATTGCCTTGGCCAAAATCCAAAGATAGCCTGTGAATGGTTTGGATCCTTTATAAGGGCAGTTGGCCTTGGAGTGTCTTCGTTTTCTCCTCAGCACAAAAGATGGCAGGCATAACTCAATAGCTAAGATAGTTGTCAGTCTGCTTTTCCAAAGCAGAACCAGGGCAGTTGTACACTCCTTTGTGTTGCTTTGTGCTGCTTGGTGTTCTCTTGTTACAGAGGGATACATACGCCCTTCTGTAGTTAATGTAGACGTCTACGTTTCTTTGCAGTGGGGTATAATAATTCCAGCCCTGATCAGTGTTGGTGCCTTAGGGCTCTGTCAGTGTAAAGGGAGCTGCCGGTAGCAGCCTAGACACGGTTACTTCAAGTGCCCTTCCTCACATATGCTTAGTCGAGAGTTACACGTCTGAATCTCCATTTCTTTTCTTTTTCTCCCCTCTGCTTTCAAATCTCTATTTCTATAATATGAGGGCACTGGGCTAGATCAAATCCCAGATGCTCTCTCAAGGGCCTTACGCTCTAACTAGAGACTCTACTCCAGTTTTTGACCTCGGGTACCATAAACACAGTATGGAAAGACTGGTGATCTAGTGATCTTGCTAGATGATGTCCATGAACTCATTGCACAAAATTAGTGTGCACTCTCGCATAGTCTTATTCTTCCTTTGTGTGTGTGTGTGTGTGTGTGTGTGTGTGTGTGTGTGTGTGCAATGTAGAGGCTAGATGATGGCCTCAGTTACAATTCTTCTGTCTACTTTGCTTGGAGGTTTGTTTTTTAGACAAGGTCTTTCATTGGTCTGGAACTCACAAAGTAGCTTAAGCTGGCTGGCCAGTGAGCCTCAGCCCAGGGATGACAAGTGTGTACCACCTTGCCCAGCTTTTAAAAATGTGAGCTCTGGGGATCACCCACAGGTCCTCCTGCCCGCAAGGCATCTCCCAGCCCCATATTATAGACTGCTTGAAGAGAAACATCAAAAGTATGGTCCCTCCCTGAGGCTTTTACGGTTTCCTTAAGAAAAGGCATTGTTGCCTAGATACTTGACACTAATTTTAAGGGAGAGAATAATGTGTATTAATCAATATATGTTGGAGCTCTTTGACAATTAAGGTCTTTGCTCCCTTGCATGAGTAGGAGAGATAAAGTTAATACTGAAGAGCTGAGAGCAATAGCATTTATTACACAACTATATGATTCCAAATGGGATTTAAGCACATACATAGTTAGTTTATTTTGCACATAATATAGAAATACTGGGCCAAGAGAATGCTTAGCACTGGGCAAAAACGTTATTTTTCTCTCTATCTTTAAAAGAGATTTTAGGTAAATTCTTTATTAACACATTGCCTACGATAACATTAAAAGCCAAGATGGAGGGGGCTCAGTGGGGCTCAATGGGGTCCTGAGTTCAGATCCCAGGTAATAGCTGAGCACAGCTATGTGTGTTTAAAAATTAAACCCAATGCTGAGGGGACTGGGGAGAGATAAATGGATCCCAAAATCTGCTGACTGAAATGGTGAGGTCCAGGTTCAGTGGGAGACCCTGTCTTAGAAAATAAGGAGAAGAGGAACAGAAGAAGATTTCTGATGTCAATCTCTGGTCTCCACATACACACACATGAGTGCATGCATCTGTGCATACATGTGTGCACACACTCATGTGCACACACATGTTCACACATACACACACACACACACACACACAGAGAGATGTTTAGAAAAATAAGTACCAACTCTAGCTGTCATAATCGCCAGCACATTGCTGCCACAAGTCTGGCCAAAGGCTGAAGTTCAATTGCAGCTATCCCTAGAATAACCTGCTCACTGCTCTAGAGGCCTCAGGCTAGGGATTTTGCCAACACTGCCCAGAGTCAGAGCCTCAGGGCCTAGCTGCCTTTGCATCACTGCCAGTCCTCAGCCAAGAAGGCCATTTCTGAGCCCATCCTCTGCAAATAGGCAGAAGTCCTGTGGCTAACTCTTCCTAATGGCCTAATCTCAGCAGCTGTTCCACGGACAGGGAAGGGGTCACAGGGGCAGGTCACCCAGAAAGGGTGTTTTCAGTCCTGCCTTTTACTCCATTGCGCCTCTATAGTCTTTTCTGGGCAACCTCAGTCGAGGCACCTACTACTTTTACAACCACATCTGGTACAAAACATGCAGTTCTGAAATCTCAGCTTCCACCAGAAGCAGCTATCATCTGGGGCGGTTCAGAAATAACACACCTATTTAAAGATGGGCACACGGCATGGAGACATGCTGGAGCTCACCAGAAACTACGTTCAGCTAGCATGCCGCTCACTTCAAACGTCTTTTCCACACTCTCCTCCTTATTTAAATAAGTGAAATATAAATTATGTCTATTTGAAGTTATCTTACTAACGTTCTAAAAGGTTTCTTATTTGGTTACTTCTTGTGCTGAACACTGAAAATGAGAGCTTTCTCCGTATACATAAGTTCACATTTTATAAAAAAGATCTTTTTTATAGAAAAAAATTAAGCAAAAATGGACTTGATTTCTTTCCAGAAATGGGAATTGCTTTATTTTCTTTTGATATTTTAAACATACAGTGTATGCTTGGTGGAAGAAAAATACCCATCCATACACAGAACACACACATTTGTCTCTTAGTCTTAGTATCACATAATAGTCACTTGGGAATTTGTTTTTAAAACCCAAGGCCTGAATCCCAGCTGGAGAGTTGACCTGGGCTTGGAAATTATGACTTTAAAGCTCCCAGAGTATCTACAGCTAGTCTCAGGAAGCATTGACTTATAAAAAGGCATAAGCATATAAACATCACGCACACACCATTCCTTGGGTATGACCCTTATTGGTTTGTAGTGACACTAGTGGAGTTAGTGTGAGTTGTGGTGACCTGGTTAAAGAGAGGAGACAGTGGAACCTACATGTGTCAAGAGCACCAGTTTAGGTGGAACAGGTTTCTAGTCCTGAAAGAGAGCACCATCCCATGGTCCTCCTTCAGGAACATGTTTCCCATGATGTGTGTGTGTGTGTGTGTGTGTGTGTGTGTGTGTGTGTGTGTGTCACTGCCTGTCCTTGCTTCCTATAGCCCCATGGAGGCCATCAAAACAAACATACAGTCAGCAGGTAGACTGTGTAAGTCAAGACTCAGAGTAACCAAAATGGGAGGGTGTGGTGAAATGTGGGGAAATCCGCAGAGGCTCCAGAGCTCAGGTTCATCGTCTTCAGCTCTCCCACACACATCCACCACACAGAATGCTGAGCCAGACCCAGAGTCTCTTCTGTGGTGAGAATGTTGGTTGTCTCAAGGCAAGGATGATGCCTGGAAGGTCCAGAAACCATAGGCAAAAGTGTAAGCATCAGAGGGAAAGGGAGGTGGCCGGAGATGAGCTGGCAAAAGGAACAAGACAAGTGATACCTCTCGCCTTGCCTCTGTTCTCCCTGGCTGCCAGGAGCCAGCCACCTGCTCATCAAGATTAACTCCTGCAGCTCTTTCACTGTTCCGGGGTCTTCCTGCATTGGAGTAGAATGCTATTGACTGAGGCCCACAGGCTTCATCTTCTTGGAGAGCCACACAAGGAGGGGGAAATATGTTAAGTCATTTAACATAGTCACTCACCACACAGCCTGACTGTGTGAAAATATCCTTTAAATGTCTCTTTATTAATCTCAGATCCTTTGTTAATTTCCATTTTTGTCCCCAGAAACTCACTTCTGGCTGTCAAGTTCAATGCTCAATTCAGCCACATAGTTAACAGCCACAGCCACCTTTGGGAGTGGGTCGGTATGGTCCAGCATACTTTTGAAGTCACAGAGAGCCACCATGTTTTCATCCTGCAGAGCGTGCGTCTTCCCAGGTAGGGTGTAGCAGACATGGTTGGTACTGCTTTGGCCGTCATTCCCTTGTTTGTCAGGCCAAAAGAGATGTCCCCAAGGACCAGCAATGAGTCATGACTGAAGAGGCCTTTTAGACATTTACTTCTTCTATTTGCCTCTTTTCATAAAAGTGTATACCATCAGTATTCTGTCTCTGTCTCTGTCTCTGTC
>JADRCD010223175.1:1662-13539 GCA_019843815.1 Montemys delectorum
TGAATTTATGAAATTCTTAGGGAAATGGATGGATATGGAGAATATCAACCTGAGTGAGGTAACCCAATCACAAAAGAACACACATGGTATGCACTCTCTGATAAGTGGATATTAGCCCAGAAGATCGGAATACACAAAATACAATCCACAAACCACAAGAAACTCAAGAAGAAGGAAGACCAAAGTGGGGATACTTTGTTCCTTCTTAAAAGGGGGAACAAAATATTCATGGAAGGAGTTGGAGAGACAAACTATGGAGCAGAGACTGAAGGAAGGACAATCCAGAGACTGCCCCACCTGGGAATCCTTCTCATATTCAATCATCAAATCCAGACACTACCGTGAATGCCAGCAAGTGCTAGCTAACAGGAGCCTGATATAACTGTCTCCTGAGAGGCTCTGACAGTACCCCACTAATACAGAAGTAGAGGCTCACAACCATCCATTGGACTGACTACAGGGTCTCCAATGAAGGAGCTAGAGAAAGGACCTAAGGAGCTGAGGGGTTTGCATCCCCTTAGGAGGAACAACAATATGAACTAACTAGTACCCTCAGAGCTCCCAGGGACTAAACCACCAACCAAAGAGTATACATGGTGGGACTATGGGCTCCATCTGCCTATGTAGCAGAGGATGGTCAAGTTGGTCATCAATGAGAGGAGAGGCCCTTGGCCCTGTGAAGGTTCTATGCCCTAGTGTAGGGGAATGCCAAGGCCAGGAAGCAGGAGAGGGTGGGTTGGTGAGCAGGGGGAGGTGGGAAGAGGGGGGCTTGTTGTCGTTGTTGTAGTTGTTGTTGTTGTTGTTGTTGTTTTTATTTTATTTCTTTTTCAGAGGGGAAACTGGGGAAAGAGATATCATATGACATGTAAATAAAGAAAATATCTAATAAAAAAAGCAAAAAATAGGCAAAACTCAACAACAAAAAATAAATTAAAAAAATTAAAAAGACATAAGCTAACGGACTGGATACACAAACAATATCCAGCATTTTGATGCATTCAAGAAACACACCCCAATAAAAAACACAGGCACTATCTCAGAATAAAAGGATGGAAAAAAGTCTTCCAAGGAAATGGTCTCAAGAAACAAGCAGGAGTTGCCATTCTAATGTCCATTAAAATAGACTTTCAACCAAAGGTTATCAAGTGTGAGAGAAAAGGGCACTTCTGCTGCAGCATTTTCTCTGTCCAATCCCATTAGGGTAGTGACAGGCTTGTGATTGGACAGGAATAAGAGGTGGAGCTAAAGTTGGAGGAGGAGAAAAGTCAAGAGAGGAGGAAGGAGGTCATCATCATGGAGGCAGATGGTGAGGATGAGTCAGACCCCATGTGGTTATAAAACCAAACAAAGGTTTTTATAAAATAAACTAATTGGGTTAGAATAAGGTCTTTATTATTTGGTTCTGAAATTATTGTATTGGAATCTTATAATTGTGATCTTATTATTATATAAATTTGATTGGATATTAAAGCTTTAAGAGTCATGCTTTACTTACTGGGTCTTAGGCGCTACTTAGATGAATGATTCTGGGGGTGTGTAAAGAGTTGCATGTGAGCAAGATGTTGCTAACTAAGAGAAAATAACAAGAGCTCACCAGGAGATGGTAATGCTGGGGACGGCACCAGCTCAAGAACATAGCCCGGTGGGAAATGGAGTTTGCAGGGTGGATTCATTTTTTTATATTTCCCGCAACACACTTCATATTCATCAAGGGGAAAATCCAGCAAGAGAAAGTCTCAGTTCTGACCATCTAGGCCCCAAATGCAAGAGCATCCAAATCCATAAAAGAAACTTCACTAAAACTCAAAACACACATTAATGGGAGAATTCAATGCCCCACTCTCACCAATGGACAGTTCATTGAAACAGAAACTAAACAGAGACACAGTGAAACTAAGAGAGGTTATGAACAAAATGGATTTAACAGATATCTACAGAATATTTCACCCTAAAACAAAAGAATACACCTTTGTATCAGCACCTCATGGTACCTTTTCCAAAATCGACCATATAATTGGTAACAAAACAACCCTCAATAGATACAAGAAGATTGAAATAATACCATGCATCCTATCAGACCACCATGGCCTAAGGCTGGTCTTCAATAACAGCAAAAACTACAGAAAGTCCACATACACATGGAAACTGAACAACACTCTACTCAATGACACCTTGGTCAGGGAAGAAAGAAAAAAAATTAAAGACTTCCTGGAATTTAATGAAAATGTTGACACATCATACTAAACTTAAGCACACCTTAAGATTATGGACACAATGAACGCAGTGCTAAGAGGAAAGTGCATAGCACTAAGTGCTCTGGTAAAGAAATTGGAGAGACCTTACACTGGCAACTTAACACCACAACTGAGAGCTCTAGAACAAAAAAGAAGCAAACTCACCCAAGAGGAGAAGGCAGGAAATAGTCAAACTCAGGGCAGAAGTCAACCAAATAGAAACAAAGAGAACAATACAAAGAATAAGCAAAACAAAAAGCTGGTTCTTTGAGAGAATCAGCAAGATAGATAAACCCCTAGCCAAACTAAGGAAAGAGCCAAGAGGCAGTATCCAAATTAACAAAATCAGAAATGAAAAGAGAGACATAACAAGAAAAATGGAGGAAATTCAAAAAATCATCAGATCCTACTATAAAAGTCTATGCTCAACAAAACTGGAAAATCTAAATGAAATGGATGGTTTTCTAAACAGATGCCATATACCAAAGTTAAATCAAGAGCAGGTAAACTATCTAAACAGGCCCATATCACACTAGGAAATAGAAGTCATTAAAAACCTCCCAACTGAAAAAAAACCCAGGGCCAGATGGATTTAGTGCAGAATTCTACCAGACCTTCAAAGAAGACCTGATACCAATTTTTCTCAAACTATTCCATAAAATAGAAACAGAAGGAACACTACCCAACAATTTCTCCATACCTCAACCACACAAGGACCCAACCAAGAAAGAGAACCTCAGACCAATCTCGCTTATGAATATCAATGCAACAATACTCAATAAAATTCTCAAAAACCAAATCCAAGAACCCATTAAAACCATCATTCAGGAGGAGGACACATCTGTCCCAACACCAGGAGTAACAGGGACCAGTGGGGCCCAGGCACACAGGAAATCCTCCAGCCCAGTAACACAGGTTTCTTCTGGTCTGTCTAGGCTGGTGCCCTAAGTAAACCTTGGGCACAAATTCTGCAGCCATTCTCACAACACCCAGAGGAAGCTCTACTCCCAGGCACTCTAACATGCCCAGGACCATAGGATCAGAGGTAAGGAGGACACATCTGTCCCAAAACCAGGAGTAACTGGGACCAGCGGGACATAGGCACACAGGAACTCCGCCAACCCAGTATAACAGGCTGCTTGCCTCTGTCTGGGCCGGTTCCATGGAACGGGTTGCTTGAGGTCTGTCTGGATCGGTTCCCTGAGCAGACCACAGGCACAAACTCTGCAGTGAGTCCCACAATACCCAGAGGAAGCTCTACTCCCAGGAGCTCTAATGGGTCCAAGATCACAGAGACACCTTGACTCTGAGGAGTTCTGACACAACAAGGATCACAGGAAGGATAGCCCCCCCCCCCCCCGTCAGATTTAGCCAGGGCAGGTAGCACTAGTATAATCAGATGGCAGGAGGCAAGCAAAAGAACATAAGCAACAGAAAACAAGGTAACTTGGCATCACAAGAACCCAATTCTCCTAACAAAGCAAGTCCTGGATACACTATCACACTGAAAAAGCAAGATTCGGATCCAAGATCACTTCTCATGATGTTGATAGAGGACAATAAGAAGGACATAACTCCCTCAAAGAAATACAGGAGAATACAGGTAAATAGTTAGAAGCCCTTAAAGAGGAAACACAAAAATTCTTTAAAGAATTACAGGAAAACACAATCAAATAGGTGAAGGAAATGAACAAAAACATCCAGGATCTAAAAATGGAAATAAAAACAATAAAGAAATCACAAAGGGAGATAACCCTGGAGATAGAAAACCTAGGAAACAGATCAGGAGTCATAGATGCAAGCATCACCAACAGAATACAAGAGATAGAAGAGAGACTCTCAGAGGCAGAAGACACCATAGAAAACACTGACAGAACAGTCAAAGAAAATGCAAAAAGCAAAAAGCTCCTAACCCAAAACATTCAGGAAATCCAGGACACAATGAGAAGACCAAACCTAAGGATAATAGGAATAGAAGACAGTGAAGACTCTCAACTTAAAGGTCCAGCAAATATCTTCAACAAAATTATAGAAGAAAACTTCCCTAACTTAAAGAAATAGATGCCCATGAACATACACAAAGCCTACAGAACTCGAAGTAAACTGGACCAGAAAAGAAATTTCTTCTGTCACATAATAATCAAAACATCAAATGCACTAAACAAAGAAAGAACTTTAAAAGCAGTAAGGGAAAAAGGTCAAGTAACATATAAAGGCAGGCCTATCAGAATTACACCAGACTTCTCACCAGAGACTATGAAAGCTAGAAGATCCTGGGCAGATGTCATACAGATCCTAAGGCAACACAAATGCCAGCCCAGGCTACTATACCCAGCAAAACTCTCAATTACTATAGATGAAGAAACGAAGGTATTCCATGATAAAACCAAATTAACATACTATCTTTCCCCAAATCCAGGCCTACAAAGGATAATAGATGGAAAATAACAAAATAAGGAGCAAACTACACCCTAGAAAAAGCAAGTAATCTTTCAACAAACCCACACAAACATAATTCCACCTCTAACAACAAAAATTATAGGAAGTAACAATTACTTTTCTCTTAATATCTCTTAATATGAAAATTAATACTACCAACAAATCCTAATTGATTTAAATTCAAAAGTATGAGGAATTGGAAATTTGTTGGCTATCATTCAGTGGTCTCTATAATTTGGTAATTGGATAAATAGGTCTAATATTGTACAATCCATATATACTTTCTGCTAGCTTGTACCTGACAGTGTCTTGGTGGATACCACATTATGATCTTAAAATCATACTTCTTCTATCTCGGCCTCTCTATTAGTAGGATTGTTTATTTGATGTTTTACACTATACTATGGTTTTCAGAACAGCTTATATATTTCAAAATTATTCATACAGCCAAAAAATGTAAACAATTATCTTGGGAGGTGGCTTGTAAGACAACAACAAAGAGTGATACTGAATGCTTTCCTTGATATTTGTTAACAATTGTATCAAGTTTGAATAAGAGGACTTTATGAGTTACTCTTTCTCTGAGATGAATGCTTTTCGAAATCATCACAGCCAATGAACCAGATTCTTACCCTCACCTAATGTCTGTGCCACCCTCCAAGCAAAACCATTGTTCACTGAAACAGCTGATGAATGATTTCACGGATAGAACATCTTAATACACACACCATTTCTTAAATGAATGTAACCTGTTCTCTGTGGGCTGAGTATGAAGACCATAGCAGGAAATCTGTATCCAAAAATCATGCCTACAATTCATTCCTTGGCAAGCAGAACAACTCTCAGCTTAGCTATGATAGATGTAAAATCCTTTGGTGATGTGAGAGTCATTGAAGTATAGCCTTATTACAGTGAACTCCAATGTCTAAAAATTGTTCTTATTTTCGGCTTGTACCACAGTAAGAGCCAAGATTTTAAGCTCTACTAAAAACAAAACAAACAAACAAACAAGAAGACTTTATTTATGTTCATTTAAAAAAACTAGTAGTGATGTATTATTTTAAAAAATACAGCTAATATGTTTGGAGTTATTTAAAATTTAAAAAAAAATCATTCACAATCAAGAAGGCTTCATCTCAGGGATGCAAGGTTGGTTTAATATACAAAAATCCATTAATGTAACCCACCATATAAACAAACTCAAAGAAAAAAAATCATATGATAATCTCCTTAGATGCAGAAAAAGCATTTGACAAAATACAACACTCCTTCATGTTAAAAGTATTGGAGAGATCATGAATCCCAGGCCCATACATAACCATAATAAAAGCAATTTACTGCAAACCAGCAGCCAATATCAAATTAAATGGCAACATACTTGAAGCAATCCCACTGAAGTCAGGGACAAGACAAGGATGCCCACTCTCCCCTAATCTGTTCAAAATAGTATTTGAAGTGTTTGCTAGAACAATAAGACAACAAAAAGAGATCAAAGGAATACAAGTTGGTGAAGAAGAAATAAACGTATCACTATTTGCAGTTGATATGATGGTATACATAAGCGACCCCAAAAATTCTACCAGAGAACTTCTCCAGCTGATAAACAACTTCAGCAAAGTGGCTGGATATAAAATTAACTCAAATAAATCAGTACCCTTCCTTTATAAAATGGATAAACAGGCTGAGAAAAAATTAGAGAAACAACTCCCTTCACAAGATAATATAAAATATCTTGGGGTAACTATAACCAAACAAGTAAAAGACCTGTATGCCAATAACTTCAAGTCTCTCAAAAAGAAATCGAAGAAGATCTCAGAAAATGGAGAGGTGTCCCATGCTCATGAATTGGCAGAAAATGGTCATCCTACTAAAGGCAATCTACAGATTCAATGAAATCCCCATCAAAATCCCAACACAATTCTTCAAAGACATGGAAAGAGCAATTCTCAAATTCACCTGGAAAGGCAAAAACAAAAAACAAAAACAAAAAACCAATGGGATACCAAAAACAATTCTTAACAACAAAAGAACAGCTAGGGGAATCACCATCCCTGACCTCAAGCTTTACTCCAGAGCAATAAACTGCCTGGTATTAGTAGTACAGACACAGACATATTGATCAATGGAATAGAATTGAAGACCTAGAAATAAAACCACCCACTTATAGTCACTTGATCTTTGACAAAGACGCCAAAAATATACAATGGAAAAAAGAAAGCATCTTCAATAAATGGTGCTGGTCTAGCTGGCTGTCTGTATGTAGAAAAATGAAAATAGGCGCACATTTGTCACCTTGTACAAAGCTCAAGTCCAAGTAGATCAAGGACCTCAATATAAAAGGAGATACACTGAATCTAATAGAAGAGAAAGTGGGAAAGAGCCTTGAACTCATTGGCATAGGAGGAAATTTCCTAAACAAAACTCCAATGGCTCATGCTCTAAGATCAAGAATTGATAAATGGGACCTCATGAAACTGGAAAGCTTCTGTAAGGCAAAGGACATAGTCAATAAGACAAATAGGCAACCTACAGATTAGGAAAAAATCTTCACAAACCCCACATCCTATAGAGGGCTAAAATCCAAAATATATAAAGAACTCAAGAAGTTAATCACCAAAAAACCAAACAGCCCAATCAAAAAATGGGATATAGAACTAAACCAAGAATTCACAACTGAAGAATCTCTACTGGCTGGGAAGCACCTAAAGAAATGTTCAAAGTCCTTAGTGATCAGAGAAACTCAAAGCAAAACAACCCTGAGATTCCACCTTACACCAATCAGAATGGCTAAGATCAAGACCACAGGTGACAATACATGTTAGAGAGGATGTGGAGAAAGAGGAACACTCCTCCATCACTGCTGAGATTGCAAACCATTCTGGAAATCAATCTGGAGGTTCCTCAGAAAATTGGAAATAGGTCCCCATGGGTACATGATCCACTATATCCATAGTGGCCTAACTTGTAATAACCAGAAACTGGAAACAACCTAGATGTCCCACAACAGAAGAATGGACACAGAAAATGTGGTTCATTTACACAAAAGAATACTACTCAGCTACTAAGTAGGAGGAGATCCTGAGTTTTGAAGGCAAATGGACTGAACTAGAAAATATCATCCTAAGTGAGGTAACTCAGACCCAAAAGGACATACATGGTATGTATCCATTAATAAGTGGATATTAGCCAAATAAAAAAATACAGAATACCCAAAATACAGTCCACAGAACTCAAAAAGGTCAACAAGCTGAAGGGCCCAAATGAGGACACCTCAGTCTCACTTGGGAGAGAGAAGAAAGCAATAACAAGTGGGGAAGGAGGGATGGACTAGTAGTCAGGGAGTGTGGGAGGAGGGGGTCCTGATCTGGGAGAGAAAGTAGTCAGGGAGTGTGGCAGGAGGGGAACCTGATCTGGTATTGGGTAAGGGAAAAGGACTGAAGTCCTCAGGGTCAGCAGAAAGAACGGAAACAGGCAACCTCAGGAGAAGGGAGGTTGGGGGGACCCTCCAGAGTGCACCAGTGATCTGGGAGGTGATAGTCTCTCAGGACTCAAAGGGAGAGACCTTAGATGAAATGCCAGACAGTAAGGAATGGGAACTTATAGAGCCCACCTCCAGCAGGAAGGCAGGGTATCACGTGAGGGACAGGGTTGCCATGCCACAGTCACATCTCTTACCCATAATTGTTCCTGTCTGAAAGAATTGCAATGATGGAAATGCAGAGGAGCCTGAGAAAAGAAGTTCCAGTGACAGGCCCAAAGTAGGATCCAGCTCAAAAGGAGGTCCCAAGGCCTGACACTATTACTGAGGCTATGGAGCACTCACAAAAAGGGACCTATCAGGACTGTCCTTCGAGAGACCCAACAAGCAGCTGAAGGAGTCAGATGCAGATATCTGCAACCAATCAATGGACAGCTGACTCCTGGTTTTGAATTAGAGAAGGCTAAAAGAAGCTAAGGAGAAGGGCAACCCTATAGGAGGACCAGCAGTCTCAATTAATCTGGACCCCTGAGATCGCTCAAACACTGGACCACCAAACTGACAGCATACAACAGCTGAGATGAGGCCCCCAACACACATACAGTAGAGGATTTCCAGGTCTATGTTCATTCAGAGATGATGCGCCTAACCCTCAAGAGACTGGAGACCCCAGGGAGTTTAGAGGTCAGGTGGGGTGGGGGTTGGGGAGGAGGTGTGGATTTGGAGGAGTTAGAGAGTGGATTCGGGGAGGGAGGCAGGGAATGGAATACAGAGTGTAAAAAATAAATTAATTTAAACCCCCCCCAAAAACTAAACTGTTCAATGATGACTGGACATGAACTTACTATTGATATCTGAGCTATGAAGTCAGATAGTCACTTAAGCTGTGTGGTACTAAATACACAACAATGTGCTGTCAAAATGGGGAATTCTTGCACATGGCACAAGACTAAAAACATACAAAGTACTGGATGCTTCTGGTGATAAAATCTGGTGATTTCAGGAATAACAATGGCACTGGTTTAAAATATATCTTTCTCTTAAGATGTACAAAAGAGCAAAATGTCATGATGTGCTTTAAACTTCTCCAGCATTTAAGCAAAAGATGACAAATAAAATTGAAATAAACAAATACATGTGGATAATAGAATCTTTGTTATATAAAGCAAATCTGATTTTTTTTCAAAACAAAACATTAAAAGAGTCACAATGAACAGTATATAAAATTTTTTATATCTGAACCCTGAAAATCCCTTCTATAGTACTGTTGCAAGAAATAATTTTAAGTGTTTTTCAATCATGTTTTGTATAGCCATAATTCCTATATTCTGTATATCTAATCAGAAACTTTACTGCAGAGCAAAAAAGGCACAGCAAATAGTGTTATGCACCTGTTTTCCTCTAAGGTAAGGATATAATACGTCTACAGCTACAGTGAGTTCATATTTATACTAATAAATGACTGTTTCCTTTGTAATTAACTAGTTAACCTCGGTTAACTTAGAAACTACACCCTACCTCCTTTCTCTAGCTCCCTTTACAAATGTTTTCTATATACATAAACATTTCTACAGAGTTAGAAATACCTTTTTATGATCTAAAATCTAGAATCAGAAAAAGCGTCTCAACTGACAATACTAAATGGATGTTTTTCTTAGGCAGGAACATACTACTTAGAGGGTGAGGCCTTAGCATGCTCACTATCAAACTCACTCTCAAAACTGTCCACTCTTAGTACTTCTTCCCAGTCAAATATAGAACAAGCTGCAGGAGAGCAGTCATGCCTAGATATGATAGCACATGCCAAGTCGCAGCACTCAGAAGGCTGAAGTAGGAGAATCATGAGTTTAAGGCTAACTTGGGCTACAGAGCAAGACCTTGTCTCAAATTTTCTTTTAAATATTCTTCACTCAGAAACAAGACACCAATGTAGGCATAAATTATTTTGCAACCTACTTTTAATAAGGGTTCAATCTCTCCTCTAGCCCACCATCCAGCAGAGGTAGTGGAATAGAAAAATTATTAAGATATGGGTAAACTTGACCTGTTCAACTATAATTCTTTGGGGGTAAGCTGGATCTTCTTCCTTAAAAGTTCACTCCCATAGCAAACACCAAATATGACTCAGCAGCTGCAGACAGTCCTCTAGGCAGGCAGACACCACACAGGAGCCAGCAGCTTCAGTCCAGTCCTTTCAACAGGCAGACACCAGACACAAACCAGCAGTTGTAGCTCAATCCTGAAGAAACTGCAAGGCTCGACAACTCACCTGAGTTAAGGCCACAGAAGCAGCAAACTGCTGCAGGAACCTCACAAACAGTTCAAGGGTGAGTTTCTCTTAATGGTGGCATTATCACAAGTTGAGCTTAACAATGCTATGTAAGGCAAACCAATACATGCATGTCATTAGCGAATATCGAGGTGGAGCAAAACAAATCAATACTCAGAGCTCATCTCGCACTGTCTGTAGGGTCATATATATACTCCTTCATTCCAGGTCTTTTCACATGTTTGGTGTATCAAAACATCCTTTCATCTGTGTCTGCTTCAGGAAAACATTCTTTCACATGTCTGTTTTAGCAACATATTCTTTAACCTTTGTGCCCCAGCAAAATATCATTTGATATAACTAAATTTCTACAGAAACTACAGAAGTTTCCACTTCACACCGGTGTGTACTTTAGCTACTCTTATTTGATATAGTGACTAAAGTAAATATAGCATTAAAACAAGGGGAAACATAAAAATGGTATAGTAGCTAATTCTTAGTTTCAACTTGATAGTATTTAGAATCAGTTAAGAAACACCCTTCACTATGGGTCTACATTGTTAAACTACCTATCTCATAAATTAGAAGGCATTCTAGTAAATCCCCTATTATAATACATACATATTCTATCAGTAATGTTTCTCTAGGGAAGGCTAACTAAAACAAGCAGAAAAGAAAGAACTCAAATTATCCCTATTATAGACAGTATGGTCCTATACTTTAAAGAGCCTTTATGACATCTTTAGAAAACTCTTGGACTATCTAAGGCGGGACCAGCCAGGAGGCACTGACCACACGAGTCACAGGAGAGTCGCAGGGTGGCAGGGACAGGATACTCTCAGCCTCCAAGTGACAGAAGTGGATCTGCAACCCTCTCTGACCCTTTCCGGCAAGTGGAGAGCCTGTCTCCAGGGAGTGCTTTAACCCAGGGACTCACTCATCTGCGTCCCTTATTGACCAGAGGAGAGCTGATCTCCCAGAAGTACTGACACAGGCTTACACAGGAGGAACAAGCTCTAGTCAGAGACAGCAAAAACATCTGACACCAGAGATCAAGAGACTGCGAAAGGCAAATGTAAGAATCCTACCAACAGAAACCAAGTCTACTTGCCTTCATCAGAAACTAGTACTTCCACCATAGCAAATCCTGGATATCTCAAAACACCAGAAAGGCAAGATGTGGATCTAAAATCATACCTCACGATGGTGCTAGAGATATTTAAGAAGGACATGAATAACTCCCTTAAAGAAATATAGGAGAACACAGGTAAAGAGGTACAAGCCCTTAAAGAGGAAACAAGAAAATCCCTTAAGGAATTACAGGAAAACACAAATAAACATGTGAAGGAATTGAGCAAAACCATCCAGAACCTAAAAATGGAAGTAGAAACAATTAAGAAATCACAAAGAGAGACAACTCTGGAGTTAGAAATCTTAGGAAAGAATTCAGGAAACAG
>JADRCD010223177.1:0-14890 GCA_019843815.1 Montemys delectorum
CTTCTGCCTGGCTTTGCCCATCCCTTCAAAGGCACATGAATTATTTTCTGACTCAACCTTTCTCAAGTTCCCTGTCACTCCCTCTCCTTCTATCGGCCCCCAGACTCTCATTTCCCATGGTCCTGTGCTGTCAACTCCTCTAGCAGAGTCCCTGGGGGCATGTTGTATATGAAATTATTTTGTGAAATCCAATAAAAATTTTAATCAGGTCAACATCATTACAGGAGAGGAGATGACAGATCTTCCCTGACGCAGATGATATGGAAGAAAAAAAAGAACCTGTCAATCCATAAACTTGGGTATACTCACAAGCACGTGCCGGTGACTCCATGTGTACACTGGCACCACGCAGTCACACACACGAGTGTGTACATTATCAGACAGCCCCTGCCAACCTGGATGTTGGTTGATGGACTTAAGTCCTGCTCCACCAATCTCCAGGGAGATTGCTACCTGGTGTCTGCTGGAGCTGGGCCTACAATTGGCTCACTGCACAAGCAGCAAGTTGACCCCACAGCGGAGAGATGCCCACCTCAGAGAAGAAGCCTAATGCTCACAAGCTCTAGATGGTGCAGAGCAAGAGAAGACACATTGGGCACTCCTAAGGGGTTGGGGATGTCCTCAGAAACTTGCCCAAGGTGCTAGAGGTTGCCAGAAACCTGCTTTAGAATAACTGAGATCTGGAACCCACGAAGAGAACCCTGACTACCATAGAGGAAGATGGCTCAGGTAATTTCCTACTCATGATTGTGGCAGCAGCTGACTCTTGGGAGTGGGTGGGAGGGGAATTCCTCCTGGGGTATAGTCCAGGCGTTACGTTCCTAAAGTGACTGGGATAGACAGTAGAGACCCACGACTGGACTTCCTTTCTCCCCACCCCCATTCTACCCTCCATGGAACCCAGGATGCTATGTCAACTCCATAGCCTCTCTCTCTATCCAGATGATTTCCAGCCTTCCATCTGGGCTTGCAGTGGATCCCCCTCCATCCATACTGATGGGGTAACTATGGTGAAGTTGAATGGGCAAGAGGACACCCTATGATGCCTTTTTCCCTGCCCACTGTTTAGGATGTGCTTGTGCCTAACCTCCAGGCAAGGAGCAACAAATAACCCTAGACAGACCCACTATGGCTTCTCGCTGGACATGTTCTTCTGTAACCAGGGACCTGGATTGTTTGATGCCCTCAACAATCTGACTTCTCTTCTCCTTGATGTTCTACCAACAACTTGTGGACTCCTTGATAGTTCAGTAACCTGATAGGAAAGAGGCAGGGCTTGCTGTCTGCAAGCCCCAGGCTCTTGGCCTTCCTGGTCACTGTCTGTGCACTATAGTCTAAATATTTGTTCAAAGTCTTCCTGGTGACACACAGTACCTTGTGTGATGGTATTCAGAGGCAGAGCTTAAGGGTCTTCTACTCTGTGAATAAATAGGAAGGAAGAAGTCAATTATGAGGAGTGAACGCTCTCCAGACACTCCATCTAGTATCACGAGATTGGGGTTCCTGGCCTCCAGAATGTCAAGAAGTCAATGTTCTTGGCTTATGGGCTACCCAGCCTAAGAGATCTTGTTATAGCAGGCAGGTCAGACCATAAACTACTGTGATAGAGGGAGGCACAGAACCACAGGAGATCTTCAGCTCCCAAGATGGCCATATGCCCATCGGAGGGTAATGTCTTTGGAGAGTAATTATCTGCATCTGTTTGGGAGCCCAGGGCTCTGTTGGGGATTTCACCCTCTGCAACTGCCTATGACTCAACTGAAGAACTCTTTTCCTGAAGCTTAAAAATGGCTTCTGGATCATCAAGAACATTTCCAAAATAAAGGCAGTCTTTATTGAGTCTCTACTGTAGGCTGGGCGTCGTGCTACCATTACCTTATTTAAAGTTCAACCCCAGCTACTTCAGTTCCTGAAACAGGAAGATGGCCAATGTGAGGTCATTTGGAGTGATACACCAAGACTCTAAAAAGGAGAGCAAGCAAGCTAGGTCCCGCTAGTTGACTATCTTGGTGCATGCCTCTGTTGATAGCGTTGCTGGGAAGAGGGGCCAGGATGATGAGGAATTCAGGGTCAGCCTGGTCTACATATTACATTGGGGGATTAGCCTGGGCTGCAGGAAAACCTGTCTCAAAAAACGAAACAAACAAACAAAAACTCGGAGGAGCTATTGAGGTGGCTCGATGGGTAAAAGTGCGTGCCACTAAATTTGATGAACCGAGTTCAATCTCAGGACCTTCATCATGGAAGGAAAAAAATGACTCCCACAGGTTTTGCTCTGATCTCCAGAAGTGTGCTTCTGCTATTCAAGGACACACACACACACTCACACACACAAACTCACACACACTCACAAACTCACATACATATTCACACACACATACATACACTCACAAACTCACACATATGCATACTCACTCATACACAAATATACACACTTACATACATGCACACACATACACATTCATGCTCACAAAACACACAAGTATACATACTCGCACACACATGCATTCACACACATAAACATTCACACATATACACTCACAAACTCATGCTCATACACACATGCACACATACTCTCACACACAAATACAGTCATAAACTCACACACATATAACCACATGCACAGACTCACATACACACACAAACTCATAGACACACACACACACATGCACACACACTCACACAAACACACATGTCATAGAAACTTTTAAAGAAAGAAATTACCCTGTGGAGGAATTGGCATTGTCCCCTCTTGTAGGAAAGGAGATTAAGGCTCAGTAGTGACATGGCTACTCCACATTCACTGTGGCAAGTGCTGTTGACCCTGCTCACACCTCACTGGTCCCATTGTGTCCTTACCAAACTTTCCAGCTTGAAGATCTGCATCCTTCCCCAGGGGCTTCCTGTGGTCCAGGTTGGGTTTCCCAACAGTGTCAGGAGCAGCCTCAATGAAGAGCAAGGAGATGGAGGGCAAATGCTCAGCTCCCTCTACCACACCATGGTGGGGACAGCTCGGGCAAGCACCCTGCAATCCTCCACAGGTTCCCCAAGGATCCAGTTACTATAGCAACCTTCCTTTCTCCATTTTCCCCTCATCTTCCCTCCTGGTACCCCCCAGAGGTCACTTCCCAAATAAATTCACTACCCGTACCCATGTCCTTGACTTGGGATCCACTTCAGGAGCACCAGCCTTAGACCACCACGTGTATGGTTGGTGCCAGCTCGGCTCTGACCTTGGAAGAGGAGAGGACATTTTCAGTGCCACGAAGCAAAGCCTGGGTTCTGATTGTGGATTCTCCTGCGAGGCCCTTGTTCCCTGAGGACAGTCTACACTCTGTCTGGCACCAGCGTGGCCTCTGGCTTTATGGCTTCCACAGAGGATAAGGATGCTGACTGTGCTGCAGGAGCTCAGCTTTGCAGAGCAGATGCCTTCCCAGTCCTAGCCCAAGGGAGCCACAGCATGGGGACAGCAGTGTTGCTCACCACAGTGACCAGCCCGGGACACTCTTCTTCATTTTCAACAAAGAGACCTTTCTGTTGGGAGGTTTGCCAGTGCCGTGATGGGGCTATGGGACATAAAGGCAAGTCAGGGGCAATAAAGGGGGTCTCCCTTGGGGGCTCTTGTTGTTGTCAGTGATGCAAGCATCTCAGCCTCCAGCTTGTCATGGTGTTTTCTCCCTGCTTTCCTGTTTGCCTCAGTCCTAGGCTGGGGCAGGGCTCTCAGTCACTGTCTATCAGGAGGAGCCCAGAAAAGCGCAAAAGTCTTCTTTCTTCATGATGCCTGCCTTCGAATCTCTGATCCTTATTGACTTGTGATCTTGACCTTAATTTTCCCACCTGCCGTATAAGCACAGTAGCAGCAAAATGGAGGGGCTGTGTTGTTCATTCCCAGAGCATAAATCTACTGAGCACTTTCAGGGGGAGGCTCTGAGAGGGGACAGGGCCAGGACCCCTGGCTTCGACCTCACACAGTTCAGAATATGGCTTCGACCTCGCACAGTTCAGAATATGGCTCAGTTTTTGTTTTTTACGGTTTGCATTGCATTTTCCTTTCTGTTAACATCTATTTATGGGAACTGAGATTCTTTTCCTTTCCTTTCAGGTACTGAGAGAAGGTTATCTTTTCAAATACACTTTCTCCATAAGTAAGTTGATTAGAGAACAATAGTATGACAATTTATGAAGACTGTCTGAGGTAGGGGCTGGGGGGGGGGGGGCGTGACTCCATGGGCAGAGCACTTGCTGAGCACGCTTGAAGCCCCAGGTTTGGTCCCTCACAGCTTGGACCACGTGTGGTGGCAAGCTTCTCTAATCCCAGGTAGATGCAGAAGGAGCCGAAGCTCAAGGTCATCTCTGGTTCTATAATGAGGTTGGAAACCAACCTGGGCTACCCGAAACTCTGTTTCTAAAAGAACATCCAAAAGAAAATCCTGTGGTGGACCAGTAAAGGAGCATGAGTTGGGAATCTCTGAGCTAACATGCAGCTAGAACGTAGCTGTGCCCGGCCTCCACACCTCACAGATACTGAATGATGAGGCCCGGTGGCTCTCGGTGGTCTTCTGTGACTCCCATTATTTCCCAGACCCCCCTTCTGGCCCTCATACCTCAAAATCACCTCCCCTGACTCATCTTGCCCTGCTGACCTCTTCCCAGGCTGTACTCTGGCTAAGAGAAGCAGACACTGAGAGGAAGGGTGCCAGAACTACAAGAGCTTCCTCTAAAAGAAGGGTCTGGACCCTCTGTTGCCCTTGCATCACTGAGGGCTGAAAGTCTTTGCCAGCTCCTCCAAAAGAGCCCTGAGAATGGAGAGGGAGGCCAGGAGGACTTTAATCACCATGGCTGTCACACCCTGAGCCCGCCGCCCAGCTCTTGCCTGCCCCTTGGGAGCTGAACTGTTGTCACATTTTCTTAGCCCTCGCTCCAATCTCTGCTTGCCCTTTCTCTGTGCTTGGCCATATATCATCCTTAAAGGTTGGCATGAGCCAGAGGGAATGAGGCAGGAGGGGTTCTTGGGGATGTCCCCAGGAAGGAGGTTTACTTTGGCCCCAGTGCAGCTGTCTGGGACTCTGATGAAGAAGGGTAAGTCTGGCCAGCTGCCCACCAGGCTGGGCCAGCCTAGTGTGATCATCACAAGTAGGTCACTGTCACCACTCTGACCCTGCTGTCTACCGTGCATTCTGCCTGCTTTGCTGGCTGAGGTCTCATTCTGTCCACCTTCAGGCTCTCGCATTAACAATGGGCCCCAGTGGTGGAATGAGTCACTGAGTCCTTCCTGCACCCCAAGCAGGATTCTGGGCACTTCCATGGATATCACCTTGTTGCAAGATTCATCTTGTGCTCCAAGGCTTTTTCAGTATCTCCATTGGAATTGAAACCAGAGATCACAGTGGTCCAGCCTGGCTTCCCTGCCTGCCTGACTATGCTGTCTTGGCTGCACAGCCATGCCCAAATTCTGGTCCTTGGTTCCGTAACTGACAAGATAAGGACTAACCTTATCTTGAGGATCGTGGGGACAGAGGCTGAGGGGCTACTTCATGTGTCTTTGCTGAAGCTTCCCTGCCCCCTGCCCAGAAACCTTCTCTCTGGTTCTTCAGCTGTGAAAAATAACACATTCTCCCTTCTAGCCAGAACACTTTTGAATTCCAGTTCTGGGTGGACTTTCTCTGTTACTGTAAGTATAGGGAAAGGTGAGGCTGCCCCGGGCAGATAGATTAGTCCAGAAACTTCCAGAGGTGGCTGTTCTCCTTTCTACCATCTTGGTCTTCTTGTAGACTTGCCTCTCGGCTCGGCAGACTCAGCTTTGATGCCTCTACAGTGCTTGGTCAGTTATTTCTCAGAGTCTGAGTCACCTCTGCTCACTATTGTGATCCCAGACAGACCAGACCACAATAATGAGTAGTTATGGCTGTCTCCTGCCATCCCCATTTTCCTTCCTTCCTCCCTTCCTTTCCTCCTTCCATCCTTTCTTCCTCCCTCCCTGCCTTCCTTCTTTTCCTGGCACTGGCCCTCTTGAACATGCGACAAGGTCTTTACCACTTCTGCATCTTCTTCTCACTGCTTGTTTAGAGAAAGGGTCTCACTAAGCTGCCTAAGATGGACTTGCATTCACTCTGTAGCCCAGGCTGGCCTTGAACTTCGTATCTTTCCAACCATAGCCTCCCCTGTAGCCTGTCTCATAGGCCTGTGCTGTCAGACCCCAGCTCCTCTGGGGTTTATGAAGACAGTATGTCAATATGTTTGGTAATCCCACTTCTGTTTTCTGAAGGAATGGGGCCATTTTCCTTCTTTAGAGTATTGGGCCTGTTTTAATTTTCATTGAGGGAGGGTTATGTTCTTGTTGGGGAAGTTTCTGGCATAGCTCGCTGTCAGATCACTGTCCTGTGTGGCTCTCTGGCCACCTAGATCAGGCATGAGATGGACTGGACCTGAAGGACAGCCATTCTCTGTTCGCCTGCTCAGTCTCTGTGTGTTTCTTCTGTCCAGTACTGGTCTAAGGTAGGGTCCCTGACTTCTCTGAACACAGGGCTGCCCAGATAGAAGCCTAACATCCTCAGGTGCCAACAATACGAGTCCCAGAAGAGACCTTTATGTCTTTCCTGACAGCACGTTCTGGGCTTGAAGAGGACCGTGTAGTGGGTGGAGAATATTCACAATAGGGCAGACTCCTGGCAATGAGGTATCTCAGAGTCTGTGCCCTCCCTGGCAGCCCCAAGCAGGTTTTTCTCACTATACTGGGGCTCTTGATGCTCAAGGGTTCTAGAACAAACACTGCTTGGGCTCAAAGCCTACACCCCGCCAATCAGCTGGTGACACTGGGCCTGCTCTAAATCTGCTTTCCCATCTTCAGAATGGAGCTAAGAGCATCTAATTCCATAGGGAACTAGTGAGAATTTAATGGGTGGTAGAGTTGAAATCATGCACGGTATACTCAGGCAGTGGCCAGCACACACAGCTAGTGCCTTATGCCTGTCTGCCTCACTCAAAACCCTTAAACAAAGAGACAGGAGAAGGCTGGGCAGAAAGGACAGATTCCCCCTTCTGTCACAGCTTGCTTTCCTCAGTTTCCCCTTCTCATGTGAAGGTGACCAGACAGACTCTTCTGGCCAGAGGTAGGGATGAGGTCTTGGGAGTATGTTCCCTTCTGAGATGCTTGGTCACGCTTGGAGTTATACACTAGCCTGACCTTCTGAGGAAGGTGACCTTGAGGACCAAAAGGATAGAGTAAACCAGGCCGGCGAGGGACCAATAGCAGGTAGATCCAGGAGCTGTGGCTCTGCCAGACCCTCTGAAATTCTGGTCTTAGCACCACTGGAAATTCTTAAGCTGGGATTTCAGTTTAATTACGTATTGATTAAATGGAACAAAGGCACGGGGCTCCGGGGAGCAGACTCTGTGAGTGCCTGATGGAATTTCAATCGTGCGGTCCCTGCCCCACTCTCACCTCCAAGCTCTTCCTGCAGAAGAGGACTGACTCCCCATCAGCTCTGCTGGCTTCAGGGACACAACCTGAGAAGAAGAGGAGCAGGTGGCCTTTGGGTTCCTTTTCTGTCTCTGCTCCCAGCATCTTTTGAATCCATCATGTACATGACTGGGCCAAAGTCAGAGACAGACATGGGACTCCTTCTTGTGCGTAGCACTGCCCCCCAGAAAGTTCTGGGTAGCATGGGCCCCTTTCTCTATCTCCAAGTCACTAAAACCCCATAGGATCATGAAAGGCAGCCTGGTTCCTGGTTGAACTAAGGTTGGAAACCCTGGTGACCCTGAGTGACAGCAGACGTTTGACCTGGATCCCAGAAACTAGGCTCCTGACATGAGGCCGCAGCCCTCCATAGATTTGTGGACACGAGTCATGTAAGGGCAACACCCTAAGCCCCTCCACAGGTAGACCTCAAGACAGATCTCCATTTTAAAGAGGAACCTGAAGGCCTGGAGGCTTAGCCAATAAACTCCCCTTCCCAGACACTCCTCCCTGCAAAAGGTATTTAACCTCAGGCCAGCCTTGAGAACTCGGATACGGTTTTATTCATCTACTTTCTACCATGACAGCAAATGTCTTAAAACCATGGATTCTCTCTTTTCATCGGGATCTGCCACGGGGAGCAATGGAACAGGCCTTTGCCTAAAGAGCCAGCCACCTAACCTCCCGCAGAAGGCCTCTCAGCTTTCCCAACGATGGCCTTCACCAAGCCAAGGACTCCTCCCAGAGGAACCCAGCCAGAGCTCTTTCCTCTTTTCCCCTTCCACCCCAGGCTAGATCCAGCCTGCAGGACCCCACTCCATTCTTGGCTCTTTCCAGGTTCCTAGGGGTGCCAGGGCTGCCCAAGAGCCTGAGAACCAGACAGCCTTGGCCTCCCTGCAGGCCTGGAGACCCCAAAGCCAGCTCTAGCTGTCCCCAGGACCTCTGACTGCACTCCCCCACCCTTGGAGTGGTGTCCTGCGGCTTCCTATAGTCCTACACCCACCTGACACCAGTGTGGGGTAAGCGCAGGTAAAACTACTGCACCTGCCTTCCCGAGTGGCCCGAGCCCTGTGGCAGAGCTAATGCAGGACACCAAACCCTACAAAACCTCACACTGAAAAATATACCTAATTCCTGTTTAACAGGATTGAATGGACGTCTGCCCAATACAGGTTCTTGTCTTGGTTCTGGAAGTGAGTTTGCTGATGTGTCTGTCCTTCCCAGAGCCTCAGTCTTATCTGGAGACCTAAGCATAGTGCTTCTGCAGAGATGATATCTGGCTCGAAGCTTTGGGGAGAGAGAAGATAGGCGTTAGAGGCTGGGCTGTGGCACACAGGGAGAAGCCTTCCAAGGAGAGGAAATAGTCTGTGGGGAGGATCAAGGTGGGTGGTAGGGGTACTTTGTAGGGGAGGATGCTGGATCAGGGAGGTAATGAGCAGGTGTGAGCAGAATCCAGCACAAGAGGCCCGTGGTTGTCACCCTGGGCCATTGCCATTCCCCCCCCCACATTCCTCTCATAGTGTAGTTTGTGGAGTTGACTGATATCAGGGGGCAATTACCAACTAGTGATTCTCTTCCCCAATTGGTGACGTGTTCAGGAATGGGATTGTAATCCAGTTCTGGCCAATGAGAGGTAAGGAGAGGGAGACCATCTTTGCTAAACCAACCGGTTCTGAAACCCACTCGTTTTTGGAATTCATATGTTTTCTTTCCTGAATGAACAGGACCAGCTGAATATTTCACTACTGACTGGCAAAAGCCTCCTGACTGGTAATCCACCCAGACCCTGGTGAGGATGCCAAATGTCACTCTCGAAGCAGCTAGTAGCCACAGGAGAAGTTTAATGCGCAAATATTTTTTCCTTTTAAAAAGTATTGACTTATTAATTATTACGTGCATGTGTATGTATGGTGCATGTGTATGCATGCTGCATGTGTGTCAGGGGACCACATGTGTGTCGGTCAGAGAACAACACTGTGGAGTTGTTTTTCTCCCTCTACCTTCACACAGTTTCCAGAAATCAAACTCATGTCTTCAGGCTTGCTTAGTGAGCACTGTTATCCACCGAGCCATCTCCCTGACCTTGGCAAATAGTTTCTTTATATAAATATTACTCTAACCATATAAGGATAATACCACTGGCTCATATACCAAAAAGTTAAGACAGCAAATGTTTATGATATTTTTATTAATTCTTTAAGAATTACATTCTATAAATTTTGAACACATTTATCTTTTGCTGCTCCCCCTACGCCCCCGTCAGATCCAATCCTCATCTCCCACTCCTTCCCAATGTTTTAAATTCTTCTTTTTTTAAATAACCAGTCAAGGACAATTTGTGATGACTATCTACTCTTGGGTGTGGAGTGTGGTCAACCTACCAGGGGCCACATCCTCAAAGGGAGTAGACTTTCTCTCTCCTGCAGAAGCCATCACCTGCCATTAGCTCCCAGGTTAGAGCGGGAGCTCCTGACACCTTTTTCTCTTCACACTAAAATGTTGACCAGCTTGGTCTTTGGTGGGTCTTGTCCAGGCAACTGAAGTTGTGTGAGCACATGTGTAACACTCCTGTCATAGCCAGAAGGCACTCTTTTGCTCTGGTTGTCCCCAGCCTTTGGCTTAGAATCATTCTGCTCCATTTTTCCATTATGATGGTGACATGGATGCCCCCTTTGTGGATGAGCATTTCACTGCCACCTCCTCTCTGCATTCTGATCAGATGTGAGAGTCTGTGCTAATCACTATCCACAGTATACATCATCTTCTCTGATGATATCTGTAATGGTTTGAAAGAAAATGACCCCCATGGGCTCACAGTGAGTGGCATCAAGGCCTTGTTGGAGTAGGTGTGGCCTTGTTGGAAGAAGTATGTCACTGTGGTGGGCTTTGAGGTTTTCAGATGCTCAAGTCACACCCAGTGTCCCACTGTCTCTTCCCGCTGCCTGTGTATCCAGATGTAGAACTCTCAGCTCCTTCTCCAGCATTATGTCTGCCTGTGTGCCACCACCCTTCCTGTCATGGTGATCATGAACTAAACTTCTGCAACTGTAAACCAGCTCCAATGAAATGTTTTTCTTTATAAGAGTTGCTGTGGTCATGGTGTCTCTTCACAGCAATAAAGCCCTAACTATGATAATAGCTGAGAGCTGTACTAATCTACAGGTAGGGAGATATGAATTTATAGGCAGTTCAATATTACATCCATTTAGCATAATAATGGTAGTAGGTTCACTCCTGTGGACTGTAAGCTCCCCACCATGGGTTCTTGGCCAGATGTACGGTACCAAGCATTAGTTTCCTGCAGTAGAGTAGGCCTTAAATCCAAGCAGAGAGCGGTTGTTTACCTCCATAACATCTGTGCCAAGGTAGTAAATTTTATGTATATTTTGCTGCAATAAAAGAGTGGAGAAAAGTATCTCACCCTGGATGCAAAATCAAGATTGTCTAGTGCAATGACAATCTCCCCACTAGGAGGTGACTAAGAAGAGCCCTGCTGTCATGTCAGAGGGCTGGAATGTAGCCCGTATCCAGGTTGGGTTTGGTATGATAAACCCTCAGGTTCTTGTCCACTCTAAGGTTCCCAGCATGCAAATCACTTAGAAGACCCTTGGTGTGGGCTGGGTAGATGGCTCAATGGGTAAAGCGCTTGCCATGCAAATGTGAGGACCAGAGTTCTGATTTCTAGAACCAGTATAAAAGCATAAAAGCTAGCATATGCCGAAGCCTTCTGCTAGACTAGCTAGAATATGTAAGTTCCAGGTTCAAGGTAGACACTTGTCAACTTTGGGCCTTCCACATGTGTACAAACATACACACACACCACACACACATATACATACATGCATAAATCTACACACACACACACACACACACACACACACACACACACACATACATAAATCTACATACACCACATACATCACATACACATACTTGAAAGAGAGAAGGGCCCTGGGCCTGAGGGAAATTCTCCAGGATGAGAGGGACTCCTACCCAGAGTTCCTCATTCCCCTCCCTCTCCACTCTGTCTTCTTTCATAGCTCTCATCACTTTCAAATATTGCCATAGGGTCAGCTTTAGCTCAAGCGATTACCATCAAATATTGCCATAGCTGACTTATTTATCTTGTTTATTGTCTGTTTCTCCCACTCAGCCTGTGCTGTCCAATATGGAGGCCACTGGCCACAGGGGGCTGTTTGGTCACAGGAAATGTGACTGGTCCGAACTGCCACATGCTCTAAGTATACAATACACATCATGTTATGAAGGGTTGGTGCTAAAAAGTGAATAAAGGATCTCATCTTTAATTTTAATAAGATCACTCACCGAAGCCTATATCGATAACATTTAATCTCACCTGACTCTTACAAAGTAGCTGCCAGAAATTTAACACGGACTCTGTGTCCCATGGTGCTTTTCTGCTGGAGAGCATCGCAATACACCAGGGATTGATGCACTGTGGCCTGAGTGTCACACATAGCAAACCACCTATTTGGGGGTGGTCCAGGAATAAGAATAGTCAGTACATCTCTAAGGGATTATAAGAAAATAAAGAAGTTAAATATACCCGACAAATCCACAAAGATGACATGTGGCCCACAAAGCCAGGACTGCTTACTCTGGAGCGTGGCAGGAAGTAGCTGTTGTTGTTGTCATTGTTGCTAGGCTGTGAGAGTGACCAAGGCATGGACTTCTGTCAGTTCTGTTTTTCATTGTCTCCCTAGTGCCTCATACAATATACACACTGTTGGGCACATAGTAGGCATTCAGTAAACATTTGATCCAGTAACATTGGATGGATGAATGAATGGCTGTACTTCCCAGAAGGCTGTGGTTCCTTCTGCTCCTGAGGGCAGACGTGTGCTCAGGTCTCCTACCTCCTATCACCTTACAGGACATCGGACCCAGCCATGAGCTGGGGTTGTCACCCTGGAGACGACAGAGTACTGTTTCTTACTGTCTGTCTTGAGGTCAGAGCCACCAGCATCCTTTCCAGCTGATGCAGCTTTGTGGTGGAGGACAGGAACAGGAACTCACCCACTCCCTGACCTCAGAACAATGCAGGCTGTGGAAGAGAAAGTGCTCTGTGTGGGAAAGGCCTGTAGTCCCTGCTGGGAAGCAAGTTTGGAGACTTTGGTGTCAATCTTCCCCCAGGAGTGACATGGCCTGTCCATGGAAGGCAAGCTGACTGGAGCCCACAGAGAGAGTGCCAGCCAGCCAGCCCTGAGCCCTGCCTCTGTGTGTAGGCTGCTGTGGCGGTGATGGATTTGAAACCAGAACTTATCCAGGATATATGTTGTAAAGTGGGTTTTCTGTTTTGACTCCTTTGTGTTTACCTTTTATATCTTTTGTGATATAATGATTTTTTTCTTTTAAATTTTATTTCTTTTTCTTTTAAAGAGATTTGTTTATTTCATTTATGTGAGTACACTGTAGCTGTCTTCAGACACACCAGAAGAGGGCATTGGATCCCATTACAGATGATTGTGAGCCATCATGTGGTTGCTGGGAATTGAACTCAGGACCTCTGGGAGAGAAGTCAGTGTTCTTAACCGCTCAGCCATCTCTTCAGCCCTCTCCAACTCTTTAAAATGAGCTCCCTTGCAAGGTTTCTCTCTTTTCCTCTGAAGTCTAACTCTAGGAGGGTTGAGCCGCTTTCTGTGCACACTTGATGACTTCAATTTGATCCTGTATAAAGTGGAAGAAGAGAAGCAACTCCATAAAGTTGTCCTGTGACTTACACATACACACACACACACACACACACACACACACACACACACACATGCACACTCCAAGAATAATTCCTTCTTACCCTCTGTATCTTTCAGCATGTGTAATGAAGTTAAAGAAATGGGTGGTTTTGGCATCTACCTTTTCTTTTTTATTTTTAATTAATTAATTAACTAATTAATTAATTAATGTTTTTGGTTTTTGGAGACAGGGTTTCTCTGTGTAGCCCTGGCTGTCCTGGAACTCACTCTGTAGACCAGGTTGGCCTCGAACTCAGAAATCCGCTTGCCTCTGCCTCCCAAGTGCTGTGATTAAAGGCGTGTGCCACCACTGCCCGGTATGTTTTGTTTTGTTTTGTTTGTTTTTGTTTTTGGCATCTGCCTTTTCATATACAGAGACAGGACACAAAAGTCTGTAAAAAAATGCTCAAAGCACAGAGGCAGGGAGGGTTGGCGTGGGAAAGGGGACAGGCTCACTTTCCAGGGACACACACCCTGTGCCTTTCTGGGACTCATTCTCTCCTCTGTAGAATGTCTATCAGAGATGGGGTTGCAAGGGTCAGAGGAGTGGCCAAGGAGAGGCCCATAAAGGACCCTGGATGAGTAGCTACTGTCTCTAATTACTCAGAGTCTAGATGGCACCCATTTGCTTGGTGTATATAAGATCTCGGTGGCTTGTGAGCTCCAGCAACGCAGCTGCAGCAATTGGCAGCTTCACTGTGAGTTCCTCTTGGCTTCCGCCTCTCTTCCCTCTATTTACTTCTAATTTGTTAAGTGGGCTGTAATGAAGGAGGAAAAATCTGAAACAATTAAGCGATTCTGTAGGCACTGAGCAAGGATGGGAGGGCGCAGGGGCTGTGTCCACACTTGTCTACACCTGTGGGTAAATGTTCTGATTGCTCAATGCCTGGGACCCTCATATTTGGAAATTCCGATTGTATATTAAGTTCCGGGGATGTAGACCTGGTCTCCTTCCTGAGAATTCCCCTGTGGGGAATAGACATCTAAGCAGACAGCTGTATTGCCCATAACAGAAAGGATTCTGTTCTCAACCAATCATCATGGGGAAATGGCTTTGTCTTTTCTTTACTTAAAAAAAATTATATTTGAGTCTGGCAGCCATGGCCTATGCTTTTAATCTCAGCACTTGGGAGGCAGAGGCAGGAGGATATCTGAGTTTGAGGCCAGCCTGGTCTACAGAGTGAGTCCTAGGGTAGCTAGGACTACATAGAGAAACCCTGTCTCAAAAACAAACAAACAAACAAATAAACAAACAAACAATCCCCCCAAATTATAGTTGTTTATTTTTATTTTACATGTGTGAGTATTTTGCCTGTATGTATGTGTGGGCATGACTGGTGCCCTAGGAATGTCAGGGCCCCTAGAAATGGAGTGACAGATGATTGTAAGCTGCCATATGGGTTTTAGGAGTCTCTTCTGTAAGAGCAAGCACTGTTCTTAACCATTAAGCCATCTCTCCAACCTCTTCTTTTCTTTTGTTTGTTTGTTTCTTTTTTTTTTTTTTTTAGGAGACAGGGTTTCCCTGTGTAGCCCTGGCTGTCCTGGAACTCACTCTGTAGACCAGGCTGGCCTCGAACTCAGAAATCTGCCTGCCTCTGCCTCCTGAGTACTGGGAGTGTGTCACCACCACCCGGTTCTTCTTTTCTTTTTTAAAGATTTATTTATTAATTAAAAAAAA
>JADRCD010223178.1:0-18303 GCA_019843815.1 Montemys delectorum
AAGCAATAGTTTGTTGTTGTTACTCAAGGAAGGATCTATACAAAGTAGACCAGCTTGTTTAAATAGTTATACCAGCTGAAAGTACCAGTGATTGGTAGCATATGAATATGAAGAAATCAGAGGCTAGCCTTCGCGTGATGGGCAAAGAGTCGTCCTGAGCATATTGTCAGTGGTTCTGTATGATGCAGACACAGCAGTTGAGTGGCAATGGTTTGCAATCAGACAGAGATAAAAAGGAGCGGAGCCTGACTCTGACGGAATGGAGAGGAATCTGAAATTCAAGGGCCACTTGTAAAGAAAGATTGTATGGAGGGCGGCGGAGAGGAAAGCAGGGCTTCTGAGTCTTCCTGGATTGACTCTGCAGGGATCGGATTGGTAGAAAGTTATCGTTGGAGGAAAAAGAAGACGTGCAATTGCTACACCTTGAGAACGTGCCTGTCATGTTCCACATAATTCCTAGGTCTGGGTAGCTTTTTATACACAAATGCTTGCGCTGTTCACTGCAGTCAAATGACATAGGAGGTATTCACAAAACATTCTCTCATGTTGATCAGGTAGCGTGATGATATATTTTTCTGAAATAATATACTTTAACATCCTGAGAGTGTCCAAATAGGCGACGTGCCTATTTTGGGGCGACTGACAGAACCTGAGGACGCCCAGGTCATCACTCTCCAGTGTGTGGTCTGTACTAAAACAGTAGTAGCCACTCAGCACCTCTGCAGAGGGGTATTCTGGGAAGCAGTTGTTGGTTGTCATTTTGCTGCAAAGTAAAAATACCTAAGTGGCTCAAGGGCTTTTGGCCAGTGTTAGAAAAACATCACCCTTATTTGCCAGCATGAGCTGCCAGTGTGAGCTGCCAGTGTGCAAACCAGAGGCCTGTCAGTTCAAAGAAACAGAACCACCTCCCTTGTTTTGGGTGATGACTTTTGGGGGGAATCTTCCTGCTGTGTATATATACCTTTAAATAAGAAGTCACAATTGATTTATTATTTTTTTTTTAAACAACAAAAACCGTCTCTTCTCTTCTCCCTACAAAGGGACAAGGTTTTCCCTCTTGGGTGAATACTGCATGCATCACTTGCCATAGAAAGGGTGCCGTCTTGGCAGGCCTCTTATTAGTCTAAAAATAAATTATTCACAATGCAGTTTCAGATACAGATTGCAAGGAGAGATAATAGAATTGGTTTTCCAAGCCTGATCATGCTCGGAAGACATGGTATGTGCTTTTCAGGAATCCACTTCAACAGACTCAGCTTTGACGAGTACGCACAAGAAATAATATTGCTGCCATCCAGCTTGTGTCTGCGGTACAGCATCCTCCGCTTGTCTTCAAGTTCCCACGGTGCCTCTTCATCAGTGTGCATATGGAAAAGTCCACGTTGCTCAAGCATTTCTTCTGAGATGCCGCCCTCCCATTGTTCTTTTAAGGAAATTTCTTCCTGGCAGCGTGAGAGGGGCACTGCCTCCTACCCCTCTTCTGCCACGGCAGAACAGTTGACCACAGCAGCAGCCGACTCCGGCTCGTCATGTGCTTCCTCATGTGATGTAGGTCTGCGGCACTGTGGAGCAGTCGCATTTGAGACTCGGCACTCATGGACAGACGGGCGTTCAGGGACTGGGGAGTTTTTGGAGGGGGTGGGGAGGCCAATAAACCAAGAAAGCATCAGAAATAAAAGTCGCATCAAGTATGCTGATCTCTGTATTCCTATTTTTGTTTTGAAATTTGATTTTAACTATTGTTTTTTTCTGGTTGTGTCTGTATTTTTTCCACCCCCACAGGCGCCGAGCTGCGCTGTTTTCTTTCTTTCTTTTTGATTTTTTTCTCTTTCTTTTTTCTTTTTTCGAAATTCTGAAGCCAGACTGCCTTCTTCACAGCTCCAGGGCTGCATCACTGTGGGCACATCAAGCTTTGTCTGGCTCACCTTCATGGTTCCGGCTGACTCCCGCCTGAGATGGCCCATCGTACAACTAGAATCCCAGAATCTCCTGTCTGCACTCTGCGGAAGAAGGACCTACTTCAGTCTCTGGCCAGGGTCTCTCACAGCCGATGGGGTCTTGGAAGACAGGTTGAAGTTGCAGAAGACCGGGGTGGGATGCTAGAGGCATGCGAAGGACTTGGAAAGGGAATTTAGGAATACTATACATCAGTGCCCACCGAAGCTATGCCTACAGGGTGAGGGCAGCCGCAGCCCCCCCGCCTCATGCACCTAACTCCGGCTGCTCTCTGGGATTGTCTGAGGTGGACAACCCAGGTCTGGATGTGGTGGCATTTTCCCAGAGAGTGGAACTGAAGATGGATGAAGCAGGTACTTGCTGTGTCTGCCTGGCAGGGCAGAGCTGGAGACATGGAAGGGGAAAAGAAGAGATGCTGAGTGTCGTGAGATTATCTGCTGCCGGCTCTGCAGTCTTAGTCTAAGGAAGGGTGGCATAATGTGTTTGCCAGCACATGCATGGAGAAACTGTAAATTGCAATGTGGATGTCCCTGGTACTATCAAGGAAGAAAACTGATGGGCTGGGTGACTATACAGTGTCCCCAGAGAAAATAGCAGCCTTGCAGCATGGATTTAAGTGCATGTGCATGCGTGTAGAGACATGGAAGAGACTGTAACACACACACACACACACACACACACACACATACACACACAGGAGAGAGAGAGAGAGAGAGAGAGAGAGAGAGAGAGAGAGAGAGAGAGAGAGAGAGAGAGAGAGAAGAGGGACTGACTTTGCTGGATTGAGTTTGATTACAGCTAGTATTTTCAGCTCCTTCTCAAGACCTATTTCCTGGCTAGCCAGAAAGCTCGGCCAGAGCAGCTGTGTATAGACTTTTCTTTTTAATGGCAGAGCAAGCCCCCTTCAGAGTTTTAACCCCTTGAAGTTCTAAGTGCTCAGCGTTGGGCTAAGACTCACTGTACGGTTTTGTTTTCTTCTCCTACGGAGCCCTGTAAACACAGCTGTATTCAGTATGGCAGAAAAATTCTGTCCCTTACATAGAAATTCGATCAATTTAATCAAAATAAATGTATCCCAGATGACTTTGAGGCCAGCTGGATACCACAGGCTTCAGAAGCTAACCGTTCAGTGGAGATGAATACAGTGTTAGATTTACATGCTTTCGAATGCTAGGATCAGCTATGCTTAATAAAGGAAATTCTTTAAGGAAAAGGGAGGGTCCTCCTGGCTCACAGCTAGACGGTGATCACAGGTGCTGCTGCTGATCCTGGCACTGGGGTTTGTGGCTGTTGAGCTTGCAGGGGTGTGTGGCATGAGGCAGGGCATGGCTGATGTCAGTGTGAAGAAAGCTTGCAGCCTGCTTGAGGCTGTAGGAGGGGGGTGGCCTCTCCATATCCTCTGGTCCGGGCTTGGTGGGTACTAGAAACTTGTAGATCGATAAGAGTGAGCTGGGTGAATTGAGATCTGAGCTGGGAGCAAGCAGCTCGCCCAGTTGTCATGGGGGCTCCTCTGGGACGCCTGTCTGGCCTGTCCACCCACTGTTTGTTAGGAATTCTACAAAGCAGCTCTGTGTGCTGGATTATGTTTGGCCAGCTGTTGGTGCATTCCTGAGGGTGGGGTGGAGACAGGATCTTATTACTGTACTTCCAAACTGTAGATCTATGTGGAGAGAGAGAGGGACAGAGAGAGAGACAGAGAAGAGAGAGAGAGAGAGGGGAGAGAGAGAGAGAGGGGAGAGAGAGAGAGAGGGGGGAGAGAGAGAAAGAGGGAGAGAGAGTCCGGATGTGGTGGGGAGAGGAAAGAAACCCAAGCAAGTCTGAAAATCCCTTCTCCTTCTCCAGGTTGTGCTAGAGGGGATTCAGAAAGGCTATGAAGTGAAAGAGAGAAAGGAGAGGGTAAGGGGTGGGAGCTTGGTGAAAGAGCCATGAGACAAAGCAGAACTTCAAAGCTGCAGAGAGGAGCAGAACGTCAGCAGCTTGTAATTAGCGGTTCATGGTTGCGTCAGAGACTGTATCTCTCCAAGAATAACTGTGTACTGTGTGCCACAGAGTGCAGAAGACAGTCATGACTAAGTTATCAAGCACAGTTCAAACAAGGGCAGACCCATGAAGGCATTTCTGTTTGAAAATTAAGCACGACTGGGGTGCCCATCTCACAGGCTGGATCCTGCCTAACTTCTGGCAGGATGCTCGAAGTTATCAGTATTTGTTAGATCAAACAGGGAACCTGTAAGCATGCAGACTGAGTATGCAAGCTCTGTCCCTGTAAGATATTGTCCCAAACAGCCCCACACTGCACTGCTGGGCTCCTGTCTCGGTATATACCCTTGCCTTTGGTATGCCAATGGAAAAAGTTAAAAGTACACTCAAGTACGTCTGTCTCCATTAGATTCTAAAATCCAAAATATAGAACTAAAACTTGACTGCAGGTTCTGAGTTGTTTTGGTATTCTTAATTTATACGCTGAAGAAAGTTTTCTTGTGATTATCTTACTGGTGATCCTGTGGGGACGCAGTATATGATGTTGAAGGGCACCTTCCCTTCCATCCCTTGTCTCTGTTGTCTGGAGGTGCTGGCTTTCTCTGCAGCCTCCATGAGGAGCTGGTGGGAGGAGCTGATTGGCCAGCAGGCTCAGCATGTTTACTCTTATTTGTTTTCAGTGCTCCTTCGCGGCGTGCACTTAGTATTTGTATTTGTGTTCATGCTGCACAATTACTACTGACCAGCTTTGTTTCTCTGCCCGAAGGGAAGTCAATTTTAGTTCAGCCCCTGCAGTTGAGTCCCTGGGCAATATGGACCTATGTATTATGTTACCATGTACGCACTTTCCTTTTAAAAATGTGGATTAGGGAAAATTGTAGGCAAGGAGAGCGGTGTATATTAAATCAATAGATTTTTGAATCACATGTAATATAATTTAAATATGCTCACTTTAAGGTTGCCAAAGCCTATGTTGTCTGAGCCCAGTTAATTTACATCTTCGATTTAGTCAAGGAGTGGAACCTGCCAGATCAGAATGCTGTATTCTGTGCACCCAACAGGGTGGAAGACATTATTTTGTTTGTGTTAGTTCAAACAGCTGGTCATTAATGCAGTCCCCATTTCTAGAGAGAAACGCTGGTGGACATGAATGGCTGTCTGATTAATGCTGCCCCTCCGAGGGTCCTTCACCCAGCCATGCTCGTGCAGAATAATGTAGCATGATGTGATTGCACTCTAACAGGATAGTATGTCATTGTGTCACCAAGCAATTGAGGTTATTATGGGGCAGGGCAGACAGACGGGACAGTGGGGTTACTAGACCGTAGCATTTTTAGAAATACAGGCCTGACCTACTTAGAGTTATTCTGGCAGGCAGCTGCACGGTACATAAAGTCTCCTGATAGGCTGAGGCTGTTGCTAGGGGGAATTAGCATGAATTTTTCCACACAGAGACTCAGTGACTGAATGATAAAAGCTGACTGGAATTAAAGAGATTTGGTTTAGCATTGTACAGATTGATCTGCCTAAGGTTTTTGTTTTGTTTTGTTTTTTCCTTTCTCAAGTGCAGAGAAAGACTGCAAAAAAAAAAAAATAGAGATTTTTTGTTTGTTTGTTTCTATTTGTTCTTTGACCTTCTCTTTCTCTTCCTTCTGCCCTTCATCCCCAAGATCCAGGAGGGCAGGAGAGCAGAGCAGTTATGATATTTTGGTTAATCTCTTGCTGTTGGGGTCATTGAAATCATGTTGCAAATGGCAAGATATTTAAGCTTCAGGACTGCTGGGCGTGCCTAGCAGAAGGGCAGATGGGTTTTTTTGGTCCCCTGTGTAGCAAGCTGTTTTGGAGTTGGGTATGCATCTTTTATACACTGTATATTTTATACACCCCTTTCCCTTTTGGGCTTGAACAAAACATTTACATAAATTCTTTTCTATCCAAACAGATTGAAGCTTACAATTGCTGGCTTGTTTAAAATAAGATAGTAAGATAGACAAGATCCCAGATTTAGATTATATATGTATATATATATGTATTATAATGCATATATATACATATATATATGTGTGTGTGTACTATTTTTTATTACAAAAATATTTTTTCTGGGTTATGTTTGCCTTTTGAAAAGCCCAGTTTGGTGTTTATGTTCAGGGATAGACTTTAACTGCCCCCACCCCACCCTTTTTGTTTCCCAGTGTACAAAAAGTACTGGTTTTTTGTTTTGTTTTGTTTTGCTTTGCTTTTTTTTCTCTGCAGAAGAAAGTGTAGCTGCAGAATCCACTCTGGTGACTGTTTTTCCATGTTGCTGACATGGGCACTGAGTAGAGAGAGAGCTCACATAATCAATTTTACATGACCCACTTTCCCTCCCCAGCGTTCCCAAATGTCTGCAGTTTTAATAGATCTTTACAAGAAGAGGATTTTTTAATAGATCATTTGAAAACAATCTGAAAGTCCATCAAGAGGAAAATTAAAGCAGTGCATATTCAAGAATACTTTATGTTTTTTTCTCATCTTAATTATATGCTATCTGTGGTGTTTGTGCTGAAAGCAGTTATTATCCTGTTATTTTTATTTGAAATTAATTTTTGTAAGAAAGTACTATGAGTTCACAAGTAAACAAGGAGCTGAGGTAGATAAGTACTGGAGAGGAGAAAAGAGTGTGCTCAGCCTGTCTCGCTGGATTTCTTGGCCATGTGTAAAGAGGCAAGAGGATATTTATTTGTGGATTTTTTTTCCATTTAGGTTTAAAAAGTATCCAGAACCATGTAGATACAGGCACTGTAGTGAAAACAAAACAAAAATAATTTAGTGGTATCTAACCCAGAAAGCCATTCATCATCCTCTTAAAAAAAAAATCCGTTGAGTGTTGTTTCCTTTTTAGACACCTTAAGGGAGAGAAGGTGGGAGGGATGGATGGTGCCCTCACTAGCTAGGAGAGTCCCCACAGTAGCATTAATCACGAGGTGCTCCAAACATGAAACCATCTTTCATAATTGAATAAAAGGTCAATTTATTTTTATGAATATAAAATATCCTTGTGTGCTCTTCCTTACAAAGTGATGCATTTTTTTAAAAATTGTTTTATCAAATGAATATTTTTGGCCTTTCTTCCATCATAAATCACTTTGCTTAAATTGGTATAAAGGTACTTAAATATTTAAGTGCAAGGTTATAGAAATGAAAAGTCAACTTTAAAACCCCTAAATAAGGACATAATTTAAATTAGTGCTCTTTAATACACAGATGCCTAATTTGTGGAATCTATAGTCTGTGTCTAGGTACGCATAATACTCATAGTAAATATTTGTTGTTTGATGAAAAATGAATTGGCTATATTGAATTGTTCAGTATAATCTTACTTGGATGTTTAAGTTGTTATTTTTTTCCTTACTTTGGTTTTCAACCATTACTAAAGAGGTAAGCATTTGGTGTGCCAACAAAAACAAAGAGAACATAGCTTTGAATGTAATTCATGCTTACTTAACTTCTGTTAAACTTGACTTCTAACATTCACTTAGTGTGTGTCAATAGTATTCACTTCACCCACTGGCATTGATCAGACAGCCAAAGGAACAAGCACCCTCACTCATTACATTGATTATTTATTAGGTGAGCATTTCTTTCTGCTTACACATAAAGCTAGCTTTTCCAGTTATAGGGCCCAACATAAATCAGTGAAGTTTGGGGGAGTTAGACAGTTGTGTTCTTGGGGTCACTGAGTTCAATTAGGATCCAAGTAGAATACTTCCCTCAAATATCCTGTCTAAAGTCTGATGTCACCTAATCCCTGTAGTTTGGAAAAGGGCCTGGAGGCTTTGCTTCCTAGTGCTTAGAGGTAATCAGCCCTTCTGCTCCCACCAAGCAGCTACAGCTCTTTCAAACCATCTCAACACTGTTGAAGAACCAACAGCAAGCCAGACTGTGTCTTTCTGAAGTCTTGATTGCATATAGTAGCCCAGAGATTTTCAGCATCATTATTTAAATAGTTAATAGCGTTTCAACGATCTTTGAGTGCCCAGACTGTGCTAGCTGAGATCCTGTGCGCCCCTTAGCCTGAAATTGGCCTGCCTTCTTTTTTTTTTTTTTTTTACTGCGTTCCCTTCTTAGCTCAGCATTACATGCCACTTAGTAAGCCTTTGCTCCCAAATCTCTCATTCTTCTTTTGTCCATGTGCTAGGTGCAGAGAAGTTGGTTGATTGATGAATGGATGAGCAGACTAATGATTATCCAGTTGGTTAAAAATGAATGCATTGGCGGCTATTCAGAAGGAAAAAAATCATAAATGTATAATGCAATTGGCTATATGTGGACGTATTTAGTGATGAAGATCTAAGTAGTTAGGTTTTATGGGCACCCTGATCTCTATGCAATTACTCAACTTGCCTGGTATAGCTAAAAAACAGCAATAGACAGTATCTAAGAGAAGGAACCTGACTGTCTTTGAATAAAACTTTATTTATAGAAACAAGCAATGGGGTGGATTTGGCCTACGCACTAAAGACACAGGTATATTGTTATCTATGGTAGATTAAAGATACGACTTAAGCATGACATACATATTTCTCAGTATATTTTTTACTTTTTTCTCTTTTCTTTTTTTTCTTTTTTAGTTTACTGTCGCTGTCTTCAGACACACCAGAAGAGGGCATCGGATTCCATTACAGATGGTTGTGAGCCACCACGCGGTTATTGAGAGTTGAACTCAGGACATCAGTGATCTTAACCTCTGAGCCATCTCTCCAGCCTCTCCTTAGTATATTTTTAAGAGGAGGAAGATTTGAAAGTTAACCAAAAAATAAGAAAAGAAGAAAGATCAGTGTGATTTATGGTCTGAACTCATTGCCAATCAACCAGGTGTTGATTCTCAGTGGTAACAGGACTGAGACGCAACAATTTATTTTGAAACTCAAGGATTAAAGTAAATAAACCTGATTACTCTTCCTTAAGATGGCATTGTTCAGGATGTAAGAAGAAATAGACTTTTTTTTTTTATCTTGCAAAATTACTGTTCTGGTGTTGGTAGTCAGGGGGAAAGAGAGACCTCATATTCTGCATTTTAAGAGCTGGGAGGAAATCCAAAACATGGCACAGAATGACTCTGCAATGGTGTGGAGAGATTGTTCAGTGGTTTAGAGACTGTACCACTCTTGTATAGGACTTGAATTCAGTTCCTTAGCACCCATGTAGGACAGTATGTAACTGCCTGTAATTCCAACTTAGCAGATCTAACAGCCTTCTTCAGGATACCCTGGGCAGCAGCTTCCCACCTGCACATATTCACACACAGGCACACACAAACCCATAATTGAAAATAAAAATGACTGTACCACAGTCACGAAATCTTGCTGTTGTCTGTGTACTATTGTTTAATCACTAGAAATACTGCACTGGACTAACTGGCCCTTATCTTGAGAGGTCTATGTTCTAAAGACTCCAGTGATGCTCCAAACCACAGGATGTGGAAAGGTTGATCTATGCTGCACTTCCCACTAAAGTTTTATATCAGCATATAGATGTGCTAAAGCTTTATCTATAAATCTGGCATAGGAAAAAATTAACAACAAAAAATTCTGGTAAGATACAATAGTTTAAATAATGGACTAAAATAGAAATGACTTAAAACATGATTTCTTTGTGTGCATCTGGTGTATGTGGGTAACATATGCACATCTGTATGTGAAGGCCAGAGGTTAATGTGAGCTGTCTTTCTTCCTTTTTCTCCACTTTATTTTGTGGAGACAAGATCTCACACCGAACCTGAAACTTGACAGCTAGGCAAACCCAGTTGGCCAGGAAGCTCCAGGGATCCTCCAGTCTCTGTCTCCCTACTGCTAGGAACACAGTGCTGTAATCTATGGGCCCCTACGACCAGCTTTTCATGTGGATTATGGATCCACACTGAGGTCCTCATGTTGTGCAGTGAGTATGAGTTTGGCTTTAACTAGCCTGAAAACTCATGCGTTTTTGTTTCTGGAATTTTATGTTTAGCATATTAAGACTTCAATTTATCATGAAACTTTGGCTAAGGGATGGCAGTATTTTAATTACCACAGTCAGATCTGTCCTATCTCTCACATCTTTGTCCTTCTTATATTAGGTAGCAATTACCTTGCAGGATGCAGTATTAGGGTTCTACATTTTCAACTTTCTTGCTCTATTTAAGCCCCTCTCTGGTGTTGCATCCCATTTGTGATGTTTACATTGGTCTGACATGTTTGTAGATGGCATTAGAGGTCGTAAGCAGGCTAGAGATCAAGACATAGGTCTGGGCATTAGGAGACCCTGTGTTTCAATCTATATTTTATACCCATGAGTTGTGGGAATTGGGGTATTTTAAGTCATTTCTCTAAGCTTGAACATTCTCTTTTATAACCTAAGGATAACGATAGTCACTACAAAGGTTTCATGATTATGAGAACATGAATCAAGCTGTCTTGCCTCTTGTGAGTAGTTAGTAAAATTGGGTGGCTGTTGCCTTTGGTACAACTCTTGCTCTTATAACTGGGAACGATTCTGCTTCCAAGCATGCCATCTGATATTAGGCTTTGAGATCTTGATGGGATCTTTAGGGCCCTGCTTTTTAATGGGAGGGTCATCTGGAGCATTTATTGTGTAAAGTCAGATTTTTCAGAAATAACAGCAAGAAGAAAGCACAAACAGGCCCAGGGTAAACACAGAGGTATCCAGTATCCTGGACAGAATTGTGTGCTTATCCTCACTGCTACTCTCTGAGTTTTTTTAAAAGTTGACATGGATTTTAGTTAATTCTCAACAAAGAATACCCTAAACACATGGCTTTCCCCCCATTCATTTTGTTTTGTTTTGTTTTGTTTTGCTTTGTTTTCTGTCTGCTTGTAAGGCCAAAGACAGACAGAAACAAAAAAGGGGCCACCCATCCTATTGCCCTAAGGCTAGACTTTCATTATTTTCAAATAATATTTCAGGCTTACCTCCTCCAGAAAATGTAGCCTGTTCCGGTGGCTTTGGAGGAACAGGGATCAGCTAGCATCCTTCAGTCTTGAACTGATTTTGTGCCTGGTGACATTTAAAAAAAGGCAGTTGCTGCCTGTCAATCACTTGACTTCTCTGTTGCTCTTAGTCCTGCTTTCTGTGAGTCCCTTATAGCACCCAAATGTAGCTTAAGCTGCCCTGACAACAGAACTCCTGTAAAAGTGTGTTCACCTCTATGAGACTGTACATACCTCAGGCTAGAAAACTGTCTTTCTCTAATACCCAATGGAGCCATCTGTGTGTTCTTTGTGCTCAAATAGTTGGGAAATTAATGGCCACCATAGATTTGCCCATTCTGCGTGTATATCCTAATCATTCATGTTACACATGTCACTTGGACTTTTGCTAAACTATTAATAGTGAATATAAATTAATGATGAGGTTGAATCTATCCCAGCAGTCAGAGAAAATGATTTAAAGAGACAGGGGCCTATCCTTAGTCACAGACTCAATTAAGTGAGACAATATACCATTTCAATGCCTTTTCCAGAGATCAGAAACTACTCATTCTACACTTTTTTTTTTAGACAAGACTGCTGCATAGAAATGAAAAGGAGAAAGAAAAGTAACAAAACCAGATATTTTCCTAAAAGCAAGAATAATCAATTATTGTTTTGTGGGGGGTTTCATAAATTCATAAGTGCATGTCTTATTCTGAGTGAGAAATTCTCTGTTGAAAAGCTTATTAAATGAAAAAAAAAAAGCCATTCTGGACACCGTTGAATTTGATACTTGAAATTTTAGCTTGTCTATTTTTTCTTAATAAAAAGAAATCCTTTGGTTGTCTAAGAGAAATGTTAGAAAAATGTTGCTTTGATCGTTTCTGAGGCCCTTTCTTCCAGAGAGGCTAAGAGCATTCATAGCAGAGGTGTGGCAGCAGGAGGGGTGGGGTGCTGCTGAATGTCTCTGGTCTCCCTGGGGCTTTTTCCTTGCTATTGCCAGTGGCTACAAATGGCCACCAACCCCAGGGAAGTGAATGGAACAGCATGTGAGCCGAAGCCTCTTTGTACTCACTGCCAATTGCTAGGTGTGATTGAATATTTTGAAAGAAGCCAATAAGTAAAAATGGACATTTAGCTAGTGCCTTTTAGAAATGATCCTTTTCCCCTCTTACCCCCCCCCCTTTTCAAATATATTTGATGCCATGGTTTTGGACTCTGCCTACCTCTCTTATTATCTAAGCTATTCTTCCATCCTATAATAGGACACATAGTAAGTACCAGGTGGATGACATTGGGCTTAGCATGTTTTTCCTCCTCTAACTGCTATAGATTCCTGTGTTTTGTCCTTGTTCTGTTACCAGGAGGCCCTGCTTTATCTGACTTTCCAGGCCATAGTCATTAAAGTTCACAGCACAGAGGCCCCTTGGTTTCGGGGTCCAGTTACAAGCATGAAGAACGCTAGTATTGTTTGGCAAGAACGACTGCTGGCACCTTGAACGTTAACTGTGTCCTCAGAGTAAAAGATATGTGTAGATTTGCAATGTTTTAATTTTAAGGGCTCTTTTTTACACCTGCTTATTGGAAGAACATTCCACAGAGCTCTGCATGTCCTGTTGTTTCAGCAGAAAACACAGTAGTAGCTGGAGTGTTGTGTGGTGATCATTAATCTTTACTAGAGTCAGTGGACTCTTAATTAAGGAGGTATGAAGCTGTGTGTTTTTTTCTTTTCTTTCCTTTTTTTTTTCCTTCTTCATAACAGGCACACATCTTAAGACAGAGGAGCCTCAGAGCAAAACACTGATAACTTACAGCCAGTTCAAATGAGGGAAAGAAAACAGTTTTGAGCTAGTATGCCTTCTCTTGACCTGTTCTCCATCTCATTAGGATTCGAGGCTGGAGGTTGGGGGTCCTGGTGAGTACTCATTGAGGCAAACAGGGCCCACTATATTTTCAGGTATCCCTTTGGAATTCCTCTCAAGCACCTGTACAGAAAGAATGGTAGGTGTGCTAGAGGCCTGTCCTTTTATAGCTTGCTTATTTTAAAATCAGTGTTTGACACCGCAAACTTGAGTTGCAGTATTATATACCCAATCCATAAAAGTAGAATCCACTCTATTCACTTAAAACCTGGCCACGACACTATAAGACCCTTAAAAAAATTTGTATTTTCCTAGGTATCATAGCTGGGTAGGTATTGCAGTACCCAACTAAATACTCAACTTGATCTCTGCTGTGGTGGTGTTCCGTGCTACCCGCCCTCTGGATCCCAAATGAAACACACACACACACACACACACACACACACACACACACACACACACGCACACACACTTTATATTTTGAGATACCTAAATCAGCTCAATGGCCGAGCCACTTCCTAACATCCATGTGGCTAATCCACCTCCCTCCAATATTTTCAAGTTATTACTCACTAAAAAATCTATATTCCATCTTTGCTGCCTTGGACCCAGTCAGGCAGCCCTCTTGGAGCCACTCTCCCCCAGCTTCTACATGGTGGCTATGCTCTTTGTCCCACACTTTCTCAGGTGTGGCATCTCACCTTTCTTTCTCCCAGCATGGGGGATCTCTTTCTACTCTCCTTTCTTTTTGTCCCTAGCCCAGGAATCCTATAAGTTCTGACCCTGTTTGCCCTGCCCAGCCATTGGCTGTTGGCATCTTTATTTACCAAGTAGAACCAACTAGATGCTGGGTCCTTCAGTGTCTTATGAGGGGGCTTATGTGTGGATTCTTGTGCAAACAGTTTTGGGGACCTACGGTAACATGATACAAGCAGCATTAGACCAAACTCACTACACGTAGGATTGCTGGTTGTTTTTCTTCTGCTACCATAAATGCAAACCCTTACAGAGGGGCGTTTACAACAATTTCAGCTCAGACCTTGCTGGACCCTGTTTCTGAAGTTAATGGTGTCTTACCTTCCAATGGCAATGGCAATAGTCTGTACATTTTGGAAGTCTCCTTGACAGCTCTGGCCAGCAATTCAAATGAGAGTTTCTCATCCCTGATATTGGGGTTTTGTTATTTGGTCTTTGGCTCTTGCAGAGAGGGCTACCAGGCAAGGTAAGAAAAGTTTATTAAAACTCTATATGTATATGTATGGACATGCTGAATTGAACAGAGAGAGGACCAAGAGGTCTCAACTCTACATAAAGAACGATAGCCAGTTCAGAAAGCTGAGACCAGAAGCAGTCTTCCTTAGGGAGAGCATATCACCTGGTTGTCCATGCCATGAAAACATACATACAAGTGAAATTATGCAGACTGAACAAGTTATGTTCAGAAATACATGTGTATATACTTACAAGCATGGAATAATAATTAGCATATAAAGGGGTCATAAATTTTAAGAAGAATGGGGATGAATATTTGCAAGTGTTTGGAGGAAGGAGAAGGAAAGGATAAATGAAATTAAATTATAATCTCTAAATACAAACACACACACACACACACACACACACACACAAAAGCATGCACACACACACATGCACATAACACAAAACTCTTAAAAAATTATTAGTATTTCCCTAGGGTGGCTCAGTTGTGCAAAGAATGGTCCAGAATAGATGCAATCTACATCTACATTTGTCTCTTTTCCTCTTTTTATCCTTCCTTCCTTCTATCTACCTGTATTTTAAATTTGGTACTGAATACTAGTGGCTTATAGTGAGGCTCTGGCTTAAATGTCCACATGGCATCTGCTTCCAGGCTGTTCCACACTTATGTAGAGAACGTGGACCAACAATCGCTGTGCTCTTCCCTGCAGAAGACCACCTCTCCCATTCCCAGCTTTCTTCTGTTGGTTATAGATCTTTAGGGTTTCTTGGACTTGCCTCACCAACAACTTGAAAGAGGGGTTCTCATACAAGTTACTGGGGTTTTGTTAGACAGTGTATGGCTCTTGAGGGATATATGTATTACATGTGATAGTAAATAAATATAAAATAATATGATTACCTTTTCAAAAATATTTAATGCTAATTATGCCTCCTCCCTCCTCTCCTTCTATAGTGTCCCTCCTTGTTCCCCCATTAAAGACCGACCTTCTTTCTATTTCCCTCTTTGCCGGTATCTTGCATTATGTCTCTCTAGATCTCCTTTCAAAGCCTCCATGGTCCCTTTTTACTTTCCTAGTTCCTGCAGTTATTCACATCTAAGGATTTGGGGTTAGGGATGGTAGATGAGAGAGAACATGTAACATATACGTTTGTGGGTTATCTCACTTAAAACTACTTTTCAGGTCCGTTGATTTACCTGCAAATTTTGTGATTTTATTTTTTATTTGTAACAGCTGAATAGTATTGCCTCTTATATATGTACCATATCTTGGTTATTCATCCCATCAGTTAAAGGACATTTAGGGTGTTTCCTTTTCCTTGTTTTTGTGAACAGAGTGGCAATGAACATGGGAACCTATATTTTTGGAGCTGTGACCAAAGTCTCCCTTTACTCAGTCATGGCCTGTGGAGTATCATGGATGTAGGAAGGGTTTCCAAGTGGACTAATGATATCAGAGTTGAAGTTGTATCATGAAGATAGTTCATGGAGAAGTTACTCTGCAGATAGCTCTCATATTAAAGGAGAGAGGAAGACGAGTCCCAAGTCTTGGAATCTACCAGACTACTCTACACTTTGGTTTTTAGAGTATCATACTGGCTATGCTCATCTTGAAACTGTATTTATACTAGGAGATTTGGATGGAAACAAAAATGCAAACACATAACCAACTTTTAAAGTATTAGACGACATGTCTAATGTCGCCATTTGCCTTGAACAGGCTACTGGCTGCTGAGAACTGTACATATATTAGCTACTGGCTACTGTATATTGAAATGTTATAGCATGGATACATGGCCGCACAGATGAGATACTCTGTAAGGAGAAAATGCTCTTTAGAGTCTAACAACTTATCCTGACAGAAGTGTGAAATAGTCTTGTTGAATACTAATGATGGCATTAAAAGTGGTAAATGATACATGAGCATTTTTGGTATATTTGTTACAATTTTTAGAATTAATATTTGTTTTATTCATATTTATTTTATTTTTATTTCCCTTTGAGATGGAATTTCATAAAGCCCAGACTAGTCTTGAGATCACTTTGTAGGCAACAATAACCTTGAACTTCTGGTCCTCTTCCTGCCTTCACCATCTAAGTGCTTTGATTACGTGTGGATGCAGATGCACACACATCTAGTTTCATGTTGGGACTTGAACCCACGACTTCATGAATGCTGGACAGTCACTCTACCAACTGAGCTATATCATTGAGTCAGTTTTGCTTTTGCTCTAAAATTTGGCTTCTAATATCTACTTATAAGTAAATATATACCATGTTTTTCTTTCTCAGTCTACGTTAACTTATTCAGGATGATTTTTTTTCCAGTTCCATTCATTTGCCTATAAATTCCATGATGCAGTTTTTTTTTTTTTTAAAAAGAGCTGACTAATACTCTGTTGTGTAAATGTACCGCATTTTAAAATTCTTTTCTCATATAGTACATCTTAATCACAGTTTTCCCTCCCTCCCTTCCCCCTCTGAGATGGTTTCTTCAGCCATCTCCCCTCTCTCCCAGATACACCTCCCCTCCAGAGGGAAACCAACCAAACATGGCATAATAAGCTACAATAAAAGCAGGCATACACTATCGCATCAAGGCTGGACAGGGCAATCAAATAGGAGGAAAATGGTCTCACAAGTACGAAAAAGATTCAAGGACAGCATCCACTCCCGCTGGTAGGATTCCCACAAGAAGACCAAGCTACTCACCCATAGCATATCTGCAGAGGCTGTAGGTCATATCCCTACAGGTTTTATGATCTTTGATTCCCTATGAGTCTCAGTGAGTTGAATTTGTAGGCATGTTCTTGTGGTGTGTCCCTGACTCCTCTGGTTCCTCTGATCCTTCCTTCCCCTCCTCCATAGGATTCCCTGTGCTGTACCTAGTGTTTGTGTGTGTACACATTTTTCCTTATCCATTCTTATGTTGAAGAATACCTAGTTTTTTTCTCTAGTTTTGCTATTATGAATAAAGTAGCAATGAGCATGGCTGAGCCAGTGTCCTTCCAGTGGGATGGATCCTCCTTTGGATATACTCAGTAGTGGTATTGCTGCCTCTTGAGGTAGATCAAGCCTCAGATTTCTGAGAAACTGCCATATTGATTTCCAAAGTGGCTATGCAAGTTTGCACTCCTACCAGCAATGGAGGAATGCTCCCCTTGTTCCACATCCCTGCCAGCATGATCTATCACTGTGTTTTTTATCTTACCCGTTCTCACACATATAAGATGGAATTTTAAAGTCATTTGATTCGTATTTTTCGGATGGCCAAGAATTTTGAACATTTCTTTAAGTGATTCTCGGCCATTAGAGATTCCCCTGTTGACAATTCTCTGTTTAGATCTGCACCCAATCCTTTGAATTGGATTATTTAGTATTTTTATGTCATATTTTTTGAATTCTTTACATTTTGAATATTAGCTATCTGTCAGATGTGGAGTTGGTGAAAAATCTTTTCCCATTCTGTCAGCTGCCATTTTGTCCTATTGATGGTGTCCTTTGCCTTACAGAACCTTTTTCAGTTTTATGAGCTTGTATTTATTAATTGTTAATCTAACTGCCTTCATAATTGGTGTTCTTTCAGAAAATTGTCTGTTATGCTAATGCATTCAAAATTATTGCTACTTTCGCTTCTTTTTTTATTTTTTTGTTAGATATTCTCTTTATTTACATTTCAAATGATATCCCCTTTCCCAGTTTCCTCTCTGAAAAAAAAAACAAACAAACAACCTATTCCCTCCTCCCTCCCCCTGCTCACCAACCCACCCTCATCTGCTTCCTGGCCCTGGTATTCCCCTACCCTGGGGCATTGAGCGTTCACAGGACCAAGGGCCTCTCCTTCAATTGATGATCAACTGGGCCATTCTCTGCTACATATGAAGCTGGGGCCATGAGTCCCACCATGTGTACTCTTTGGTTGGTGGTTTAGTGCCTGGGATCTCTGAGGGGTACTTGTTAGTTCATATCGTTCCTCCTAAGGGGCTGCAAACCCTTCAGCTCCTTGGATCCTTTCTCTAGCTCCTTCATTGGGGACCCTGTGCTCAGTCCAATGGATGGCTTTGAGCCTCTAGTTCTGTATTAGTTGGGCACTGTCAGAGCCTCTCAGGAGACAGCTATATCAGGTTCCTCTCAGCTAGCACTTGCTGGCATCCACAATAGTGTCGGGGTTTGGTGATTGAATATTGGAAGGATTCCCAGGTGGGGCAGTCTCTAGATTGTCCTTCCTTCAGTCTCTGCTCCATATTTTGTCTCTGCAACTCCTTCCATGGGTATTTTGTTCACCCTTATAAGAAGGATCAAAGTATCCACACGTTGGTCTTCCTTCTTCTTGAGTTTC
>JADRCD010223179.1:0-13822 GCA_019843815.1 Montemys delectorum
GAGAGCATTCTTCCTATTGTCCCCTAGACTCCCCAGGACAGGGTGCTAAGAATGGCCGTGTCCTTGCAAACTATTCATTCATTTCTCCGTCTCTGCTTTCCTGGAGAAGTTGCAGCAGAAATTTCAAGCATTTTTGTTTTTCTTAAGACCCACTTGCTCAGCCCATGGTTAGCACTGTTAGCAAAATGAATGACTGTGCATATCTTAGCATTTGAGTCCCAGGTGAGGACCCCCCCCCCCGTCAGAATAGCCTACCCCCACCCCAGCTCCTCTGTCCTTGGCCCTTAGAGTCACTCTTCATTCCCACCCAATCTCCTCACTCTGCACAATCTCTCATCCAAAAGCAGCAGCTACAATGGCCCGTGCTTTCACCCACCCCCACCCCCACCCAGCTCTCCCATTGACGATCACCAAGAACAGTGTGAGGGATGGTGACACTGTGGAGTGCCGAAGTGACACCTGGCTCTTGTGGAGGGTCTCTGCACACTGGGGAAGTCACCTTCAGAGGAAACACAGATGGTCAGGCACCTCTGAGTTTCAGCAAGTCTGGGGAGGCCTGAGTGTGTATTGGTTCAGGTTCCCAGGGGCTGCTGGGTCATAGGCCACACTAGGTGAAAGGCCACTTTCCCTAGTATGTCATGGTCTAGTCTAAAGGCTGAGAAGTTCCAGACTGCAGATTCGGGTTCTCACTATGTGGGAAGCCAGCTGGGGATCTCTGTGTTTTTTTCTCATTTCTTCCTTATGACCCGCAGAGGTTGCCAGGAGGGCCGTGTGAGGCGATACAGGGGAAGTGCTCAGAACATCACCCTCAGGGAGATGTGGACGTTGATATTGTGTGACTCCATCCAATTCCTGATGGTGCTCCATGGAGCATCTGCGGAATCAAAGGTTTATTTGATTTATTTGGCCAGGGATTTTCTGCAATCTGGGTTTTTAAGAGTATATAAAAACAGAGTACACACGTTGCTGGATTTTACGACCCTTTGAAAAATTCAAGACAAACGTTTTTCATAAATATAAGTAAGTTCCGGATGTTACAAATTGCAGGCTGTGCCCACTATCATAAAGCCTGTTGTAATGGGGTTACAGTAATTCTGCCACCACATTATAAACAGCAGCTGAGACCACAGGGCTCGCAATTATACTCAGGGATCATCTTATTTACTTATTATACGAGCACAGTTATGAAAGAGGCTGTCACCAGGACGCTGTGTTTGGAGTTGGGGTGGAGAACAGAAGATGGTCAGCCATGTGCATCCTGAGACAGTGGCTCCATATCTAAGAATCAATAACAGTAAACCTCAGGTAAGGGGGGTGTGGCAGAGGGCTAGGAGAACAGAATTGGGTGGTGCCCTGGAGTTACTGGCAAGGAATGGAGGAGTAGGGGATAACTCCCTGGAGCTCACTGAGTGACAGCCCTGGACTTCTGGTGTCAAGGTGTAGGAACCTGCCAACAGCACCGATCCCAACTGTTTCTCCAAAGCGCTTTGAAGTAGCAAGCCAGCCATTCAAATCCTGTAACAGTCACAGATACACACAAGGGGGCTCCACCATCATCGCTTGTCATGAGTGTTCTCCAAATGGGAGGAGGCATGGAGCACTCTGGAAAGCTGCTCCTCTGCTGGACCTGCTGGACCTGGGAGGGGAGCCTGGAGCAGTTACTATTGGCTCTTCCTCTCCAGTACCTAGTTTCACAGAAGAAGCATCGCAGTACCCGTCTCCCCACTTTATCCACGATGGTACCTCTCAAGACCCCTGCTGGAGATCTGAAACCTTAGGTCCCAAACCCGCCTATGCTGTGCTGTCTCTATCACGCACATCTAGGAAAATGCCTTTGAACAGGTGAAATGCCTTTGACAATAGCTTCCATAAAGCAGAATAATCGTAATATTACTTCAGGTGGATCCGACACACCACCTCCTTCGACATCTTCTACTATATCGTATCTTTCTGGGCCTCGGAGGAGGATGGCAGCTAAACTCAGACCCTGACACGGCGGACAAAGCACGGCCATCTTCTATGGGCAGGCAGTTAGCTTGGCGAGATCTTCCGACGAAATCACTCAGGCCTGTCATTCTGTGTGGGGCGCTTTCTGCTAATCGATGTAAGGTGTTTCAATGTGCTTTTTTTTTTTTTTTTTTTTTTTTTTTTCCAATGCAGACAGTGGAATCCATGGCCTTGAGCATGCTGGGAAGTATTCTACCACCGAGCAGATTTCTTCAGATTCCTTCCCCGCTCTCTTCCCTCCTCTCTTCCCCTTTCCTTCTCTTTCTATCTCTCCTTCCCTCCTCTCCCCTCCCCTCCCCTCCGTCCCCTTCTCTTCCTTTCCTTCTTCCCTCTTTTCCCCTCCCTTCCCCTCCCTTTCTCCTCTTTTCCTTCTCCCCTCTCCTCCTCTCCCCTCCTCCTCTCCCCCCCACTTCTCTCCTCTCCCCTCCCCTCCCCCACTTCTCCTCTCCCCTCCCCCACTTCTCCCCTCTCCTCCCCTCCCCCACTTCTCCTCTCCCCTCCCCCTCCCCCCTTCTTTGCCTCCCCCCTTCCTTCTTTCTTTTGTTCTTGGTGGCAGGGACTCAGTGGGCAGCCCTCACTCTGAATTGTGTAGACAGCCCGGCTGCCTCCACGCCAGGCCTCTGCCTCTTACGCCTTGATTGGCAGGCATGTGGTGCGCACCTGACCTCCAGTTATTTTCCTCTGTGACCCTGGTTAGCAGTGTCCTTAGGGGACTGTCTGTTGCGCTCAAAGGTTGCTTTGTTGGATAAAGGTTTCTGTTGGGTGTGATATTTCATACTTGCCAAGTCTGAGGCGATGCCCCTCGCTGTTTCTGATGACTTGGGGCTGTCTCTCTTTTGCTCTGGTTAGTCTGGCTGGGAGTCTCTAAAGTTTGATTCTTTTGAAAGCACCAGCCTATTTTTTTTTGGTTTTCCTTTTTGTTGTTGTTTATTGTGTTGCTTCTGTTTTGTTTTGTGTTTTGTTTCTTTGTTTTTGTTTTCTAGACAGGGTTTCCTCTGTGTAGTCCTGGCTGTCCTGGAACTCACTCTGTAGACCAGGGTGGTTTTGAACTCACCAAGATGTGCCCGTCTCTGCCTCCCAAGAGCTGGGATTAAAGGCGTGCGCTACCACTGCCTGCTCTTTTCTTCTGTTTTCGTTTGCATTGATTTCTGCTCCGGTCTTGGAGAATTCCTTTCTTTTGCTCATATTGAGTTGAGGAGTTCATTTTTCATATCCTATTCAGAAACTAAGCCATGGACCATTTAGAGCATTTGCGATCTAGCTATGCTTCTGCATTTCTGCAGCTGATCCCGACCTAGTTGCTTTAAGGCAGGCTTGCTTCTACAGCCTCCAGGAAGCCCCTCAGAGTGACACAGCGGGAGGCTAGGTAAGGGAGAAAAGGGGAGGGACTTATCTCTGCCCTTTGTCCTAAGTACTTGTAGACTCTCAGATGTGTGTTCACATGGTAATACAAACAAACAAACAAACAAAAAAACCTCACGGGCAGGTCTTCACATAAAATCAGTCATAAAGTGAATCAGAGGTTATAACAGAGAATGCCTATGTGCATATATATACTTGGTGCAATTATCTGGCTTAACTTTCATCATTTGTTACTCAGGGAAAGTTAAAGAGTGTCACTAAACTGTCCTTGAAGTTTTGTTTAGACAAACTCAGTCAATATCTTACCGCCTGCTTTTGCACCTGTGGTCCCCTGGTGTATATCTTCTTTACGACCGTTGGTTAATGGTTTCTGTAACCCTTTGAAATGTGCTCTAAATTTTAGAAGTTGGGTGTTATCTCAGAAGCAATTAAGCAATCCTGTTATAAAAGGAACTTGAATGTCTCCATAGGGGTTGCCATTTGGAAACAGTGGCAACCCTTGCAGGCTAGTTGTTTCTCTGCAGAATAAACATTCTTTGTTTTGTTTTGTTTTGTTTTGTTTTTGCATACTATCTGAGTCTGGAGTCCTCCTTCAGCGATTTTTGGACCCTTATGGAGCCACTATATTTTGCTTATTATTCATAGTTAGGATGATTTTAGCTTAATTTTTTATTATGCCTTCACAGGCCATGTATTTTAGGTTTTTTTTTCTTCCAGTAATGACTTTTTTTTTTTAAAAAAAGATTTATTATTATATGTAAGTACACTGTAGCTGTCTTCAGACGCACCAGAAGAGGGCACCAGATCTCATTACAGATGGTTGTGAGCCACCATGTGAGCTCAGGACCTTTGGAAGAGCAGTCAGTGCTCTTAACCGCTGAGCCATCTCTCTAGCCCCCCAGTAGTGACTTTCAATGTGGTATTAGTTTCTCTCTAATCTTGCAGTAATGATTCTGATAGGTTGGATTCTCACTCTTGAACAAAATTTCTCAGATTAATAAAATTATGGTGTGTGTGTGTGTGTGTGTGTGTGTGTGTGCACGTCATGGCATGCACTTGGAGGTCAGAGGACAACTTGTGGGAGTTGGTTCTCTCCTTTCACCAGGTGGGTTCTGAGGCTCAAACTCAGGCTTTTAGGCTTTTTGGCACACACCACTCATGGCAGATCCATCCTGCCTGTCCCATTTTGCCCTTTTTGGCTTTGCCTCTGATCCAGGTGTGTTATTAGTTTACAAATATGTGGATTTCCTTTTTAAGTTTTCTGTCATCTTTTCTAATCTAGTTCTTTTATGGACAGAAAATGTATACTTCGCCATTCAAATACTTTTACCTTTATTACAATTTGCTTTATAGCCTAGACTGTGGTCCTTTTGGCGAATAGGGCCATGCTGCACTGGAAAAGAAAATAAATTATATACCACTGTGTGGTGAGGCCTTCCATAAATATTGATTAAGTCAAGTTGATCGGTAGTGCTGTCGGGTCTTTTAGGTATTTATTGACTTTTCTTTCTTTCTGTTTTTAGTGACTACTGAGCGATATTAGAACCCATGAAAAATAAATGCAGATTTTCCTCCAGGTGGCTGCAGGGTTTAAGTTTCTATTGTTGCTTCTTGCCCATTTCTTGAAGACTCTAAGTGATGCCCTGCTTAGCATTAACTGTCAACTTGACCCAGCCCAGAATCACATGAAGAAGGTGTCTTAGTTGAGTAACTGATGTCATCGGGTGTTGCGGTAAATATTTATAGGCCGCTCTATGCTCCCCGGGGGTGCCTGAGGCTCTGCACCCGCCCAAGAGCTCTGGATTCACCAATGAAAGACACACCAGCTTAATTTTTTATTATGCCTTAACAGCCAGCGCAACAGCTGGGCTTCTCTCTAACTCCACGTGGCTAACCCAATTTCCCCTCCAATATTCCTGGATTATACTTGCTAAATCTATATTTCATCTCTGCTCCCCCAGACCCTGAGGTCACATTCCTGGATTCTTACCTCTTATCAGGCTCTTCAGTCTGCTCGCACTGCATCCCCATCATGGTGATCCTGCCCCTTCTCGCCTCAGCATTGCTTGCCCGGGAATCCTGAAAGTCCCGCCTCTGTCTCCCTGCCCAGCCATTGGCCGCTGACTCTTTATTTTATTTTATTTTATTTTATTTTATTTTATTTGTTTTTTTTCAAGACTCTTTATTGACCCGACAAAAACCCAACCGTTTGCAGGGACCTGCAGCAGACAAGCGAATTCCTACCTAAGCACAAATCAAACTCCGAACAATCAGGTTGGGTCTTGGGTGGAGATGGTCTCGATTACTGACTGACGTAAGAGGGTCCAGCCCACGGTGGCTGGTACCATCACAGGTGGCTGTTTCTGGGCTGTATCAGAAAGCTGAGTATGGCTGTTTCTGGGCTGTATCAGAAAGCTGAGTACGTACGAGCTTGAGCGTGAGCCAGCAAGCAGCGGTCTTCCAGGTTTCTGCCTCCAGTTCCTGTCCTGACTTCCTTCAGTGATGGACTATGACCCGGAAGTGAAAGTCCAATAGCATTTCCCCCCCCCCAACCCCCCTGGAGGCGGAGCTACCAGACCACCAGCTGGGGCCAAGTGTTCAAACTCATGGCCTATAGGGGTGGAGTTTCAAACCTTCCAGCGCGGGGTGCGATAAGGGCTTACTAGATCACTGAAGAATGGGAGGGGGCATCGGTGTGGAATGTGAGGATCTAAAAAATGTTAAGTATCTGAACAAGGGCGGAGAACAGAACGGGATTTGGACAAATATTTCAGAATCCAAACCACCAAGGGTTAGAGTGTTTTCTCACAGCAACAGAAGGGAAACAGCAGCAAGGAACATACCTTGTTTTCTTTGCTTTATCCCTGCTCGCAGAACATTGATGTGGGTTTTTCTTTATGGATCTTTCTCTCTCCCTCTCTCTCTCTCTCTCTCTTTCTTTCTTTCGTTTTTTCGTTCGTTCTTTCTTTCTTTCCTTTTTTTTTTTCTTTCTTTTCCCCTCTCAGTTTGCGGCAATCTAACAACAGGCAAATCCATTAGAATCTACCCACACCATTCCCCAATAGCTGAGATAGTTGTTACAGGTTTCCTTCTCAGCAATATTTTAAGTTAAGGTCTATACATTGTATTTTAAAACCTTTCCCTACCACACACTTACAGAGCACTGTGGCTTAACTTTTATGCTCCCCGGGAGACCAGTGTGTGGTTCACTTTATTACAGCATTTGCTTTAAAGCAGAGTGAACCTGTAATAGTGTACCCTGTGGATTACAGGGGCTTGGATCATATAGCCTTTCTCCGGAGGAGAGGAGAGGAGGTCCCCATTGGCTTTCTTTGCCCCAGAGCTAAAGTCTGCCTGGCGTCGCTGCCTTTTTTTTTTTTTTTTTTTTCCAAGACAGGGCTTCTCTGTGTAGCCCTGGCTGTCCTGGAACTCTGTAGACCAGGTTGGCCTTGAACTCAGAAATCTGCCTTCCTCTGCCTCCCAAGTGCTGGGAGTAAAGGCGTGCGCCACCACTGCCCTGCAGTGTTGCTGCTTTGATACTTGGTGCTACATTGTACCACTTTGAAACCTGTTGGAGACTTTGTTGCCATCGTCTCTGTTTTCTAGACTGGGTAGTTATTTGAAGAGTAGCTTGACTTGCCGTCTTAGGCTGACGTGTGTATGTACTGCTTGCATTCATGCATGCTGCACATGACAGGCTTAAAGGATTCTTTGCTTCGGGACAGTTTTATCCTTAAGATAAGAGCTTGTGCCAATCGTCAGTTTCTTGCCGTTCATCCTCTTACCTGCCATTCTGTCTCAGTAGTGAAGCCTCAGCCCTTCTCTTTAGTGACATATTGCTAAGCGTCCTTAGGAGGGAAGAAGTGGGTTCCAGGAGTCGGCGTGCCTCTCCCTAGGTCTGGGCTGGTTGCTGCCATCTTCAATTATCCCTGATCATGTTGAGCACTGTGGTGGGACTCTACATGGCCTGACTGATAATCACCTAGCTGTGGCCATTTGGGGAGAGATGCCGCATCCCCAGGGTTCATGCCTTGCAGAAATGTCCTACATCTGCATTTTGCCTGGTCAGTCTCAGCCCACCTGTTTCTTGGGGGGGGGGGGGAGCTCCACCTCGGAGGCTGTAGGCATGGCTATTTCCCTGGAGCAGCAAACACATTCTCCAGCAAGCTCCTCACGCCCAGGAAAGGACAGGAAGTGACATCCTTTCCAGTTTGTCTTTTCCAGGGCATTCTTCCAAGCGTTAGGGGTCCTGCCGCGTATGCATCATCATGGTCACCCCTCTGTTGATGTCAAACATTTATATGGGATCTTTTTCATCACATCCCTGGGTGGCCTGGGCCTGTAGATAGATGGAACCGAAGTACAGCCTGCTACCTCACTGAATGCCTTGCTTGTTGGGGGAGCTACAGGCCGTGTATGCCTTACCATAGTGGTGAGCTCCAGGGACAGCTCCTGGGTCCCCTTTGCCCAAGTGCTGCTTCCATCTGCTCACGTTCCAGGAGGAAGCCACAGGAAGCACAGGACTCCCTTCTCATCAGAGGCTGCCATGGTGCATTGACTGTTTTCTGTCTTAGCAATTCGCCCATGTTTTGGGGCCATGTTTCAGTTACCTGTGGTAGGAAAACAAATCCATGCTGCCAATGTGGCACCTGATCTCACTTTAATTTTTTTTTCTTTCTATCTCCAAAATAATGGATTCCTTAATGACATTTTCTTTCTATATATCATCAAGTTCCGCCAGGAAACCAGAGTCCATAAAAGCCATCCTTGGAGTTTGTGTCTTTTCAGGAGTCATTTCTGAATGTCTTTTCTTTTCTTTTCTTTCTTTCTTTCTTTTTAAAAAATACCCTAAATTTCTGACTCCAACAAAATTGCTATTTTACGTTCTTGTTAACACAGTTTTCTTGCATTCATTCCAGGATGTGGAAAAAAAAATCTATTTAGTCCATTTTCTCAAATCCCAGGCAGTGATAGCCTTCTCTCTCCAGGGAGCTGATACTGCGTGCTGTGCAGGCATTTAGTTGGTCATGCTAGACTTGACACACGTGTCCCCAGGGCCGAGAGGCCCTCTAGAAAGCTCTGGCTAATCCAGCTGCCGCAAGAACAGTAACGGAACTGGTTCTGCAGCTGGAGAAGACAGTTCCATCCTTAGGTGGGCTGATCGCCACTCGCCAACCCACAGAGAAGCGTCTGATGGTCACCCATCGCACACACAATGGAAGTGGAGCCCAGAGGATCAACAGGTGTGGGTGAGGGCCAGGCTTTGGACTTGACTCAGAGCTATCTGACGTTGACAGGTCCATTCTTAGTGATAGTAGAAGACCATGTGGTCAGATACAACCACTTCCTGTTCTCGGAATAGCCTTTGCTCTAGTCGGGAGCCCTACATGTTTCCCTGACTCTTGAGTCTGTTCTGTACCCTCTGTAACCACTTCCTGGTATTCCCTGTGGATCCTTGTTCTTGGATCCTTGTAGAAATCAAGAACTTGGGGTGCACAAAAGCTTCATAAGAATGGAGTCATTTTTGCTTACAACTGACATGTATCCTCCATGCAGTGTGGATCATCTCTGCAGTAGTTATGATACTTAATGCAACATGCACGTTGTGTGGACAGGTCCCGCCGTCAGCACTTCATATAGAGCTGCATAACCTGCTTAGTGTCCAGCTCCTGGGTGGGAGAGTTTGGGTGGTCTTGCATGCACTGTAGTAGTTATTCATGACTGCCATACAATACACTTGGACTAGATGCTTAATCAAAAGGAAATCTGTCATGGAAGTGCCACCCAGCCCACTTCCTTCTGAGGCTCCTCTCTTTGACTTGTAGAAGGTGTATCTCCTGATACATCTTCACTGGCTTGCCTCTATGTTTGTCTTAGTCAGTGTTCTACTGCTGTGAAGGGACACCATGATCATGGCAATTTTTTTTTTTTAAAAGAAAGCATGTAAGCAGGACTTGCTTACAGTTTCAGAGTTTAGTCTATTATCCTCAAGGCAGCACACAGACAGGGTGCTGGAGAGTTCTACATCTGGATCTGAAGGCAGCAGGAAAAGAGAGAACCATTGGGCCTGGCTTCAGCTTCTGAAACCCTAAAGCCCATACCCAGCGTCACACCTACTCCAACAAGGCCACACCTCCTAATCCCTCTTGAATAGTGCTGCTACCAGATGACCAAACATTCAAACATATGAAGCTATAAGGGCCATTTTTATTCAAATCACGAAAATGTGTCTGTGTTTTTGTCTTGATTTCTTTTTCTTATAAGGACAGTCAGGTTGGATTGGACCCATCCCGACGACCTCATTTAACTCAGGTACCATTTTCAAGGTCCTGACTCCAGGCTAGAAAGATGACTCAGAAGGTAAAGATGTTTGGTGCTCAAGGCTGGCCGCCTGACTTTAACATCCAGAATCTAAGTGTCTTAGTTAGGGATTCATTGCTGTAAAGAGACACCATGACCATGACAACTCTTACAAAGGACAACATTTAATTGGGGCTGGCTTACATTATCATCAAGGTAGGATCATGGCAATGTCTAGGCAGATATGGTGCTGGAGGAGCTGAGGGTTCTGCTTCTTGTTCCAAAAGCAGCTAGGAGAAGACTGGCTCCCACGTGGCTGGGAAGAGGGTCTCATTGCTACCCGCACAGTGACACACTTCCTCCAGCAAGGGCACACCCACTCCAACAAGGCCACACCTCCTAATAGTGCCACTCCCTGGGCCAAGCATATTCCAACCACCACACTAAATGTAGCAGTTTGAATGAGGATTCCTCCCCGCACCTCCCCCCAATCCTGACCCTGGTAGGCTCATATGTTTGAACATTTGGTCCGCAGTTTGTGTAGCTATTTGGGAGGGCCTAGGAGATTGAAGAGGTGTGTCACTGTGGGTGGATCGAGATGTGAGTTTTCAATTGTCCCTGCCGTGATGCCTTCGCTCTACCATCATGGACTCTAGCCCTCTGAAACTGCATGCCCAATTAAATACTTTCAAAACTGCCTTGGTCATAGTGTTTTGTCACGGCAATAGAAATGTAACTAAGACACTGTAAAGGTGGATAGTGTCTGACAGCCACATATTCCCTGTAGCCTGTGTACACATAGAGTGCTTACATATATTCTCTGTCTCTGTCTTTCTCTCTCTGTGTTTGTATGTGTGTGTGAGACATCCTATCTTTTTTAACGATCCTATCTCCAAATTCAGTCTCACACTGAAGTACCAGGATCAAGACTTCTGTGTGACAGATGAACTGATTCAGCCCACAGTGGTGACTCTCAATAGCTTTTCAGGTGTCTCAGCCCCCAAGTGGCTTCCCAGACTTCCCTAGGGACTGGGGTGGGGATGGGTGGGTGGGAGATTGCCTTGAGCTTTTGACTCATCCACTGACAGGATCATTTGTCTTTGTTTGCACCTCTGAACCCTGCAGAACTGTCTCCTGGCTGGACTTGAGAGGAAAGAACACAGCTCTGCCTAGGATATGTGTCAATAGGAATCCTGGAGGTGGGCCAGGGCAGTGTCCTTCCCGATGTTGCCAGCAGGGGTCAGAAACATCAAGGGCCACCCCTGGGAGAGGAAGGAAAAAAGAGTATCAAAAAGATTCCTTCTCCTAATCTCTCCCTTCCTCTCTTCCTGCCCTCCTCCTCCCTCCTCCATTCCAGGTCCTTCCTGTCTTGGGCTGCAGCCCAGAGCACAACAATAAAAAGTAACCAGAATTTTGCAACAGCGGGGCTGGCAAAGAAGAACAACCTCCCCCCACCCCTCTTTTTTTAGAAGAAGCATGGTGTGGGGATGACTGGAGTGTAACCCACTTGTGCAGTGTCAGCCACTAGTGCATGGGCTTTGGGGATGGCCTCTGTAGGGTGAGGTGGAAGGACATTATACAGAGAATCCCACATACTGCTGGATCAACAATTCCCAAGCCAGAGCTTCTGCTGAGTTTGCACACAGTGCTCATACACATACTCTCTTCATCCATGCCTTAGGAACAGCTTTCCCCGATGTGCTGACACCCCTTCCTATTAAGGCAAGGGGCTCACACTCCTTCCACTCACAAAGCCCCCGTCCCTCGCTGCTTGTAGAGAAGAGAGAAAAGAAGCCGGGAAATGACCCACACGAAGTGTGTGTAGGAGGCTCAGATCTTTCTGTCTAGACCCTTGTACAAGAGCCATGATGTGCTTGGAAGGATAGAGGCTGGGGTAGGCTGGACACATCCTAACTTCTGTGACCACGAACTGGTGACCCCTGTGGCTAAGGGACTTTGTAGGCTCAGTTGATAAGGCTCTTAAGATAGGAGAAGATTCTAGGCAATGGAGCACAATTTGTCATAGCGTCTTTGTGAGACGGGGGCAGGAGGCTCAAGGTAGGGGCTATGTGACCGTGCCTTAGAACTTCCCCCAAACTGATTGATTTGAATAGAATCATAATATAACAGATGCCAGGAATATATTATAATAAATATGATGCCGGGAAGGATAGAGGCCTCTGGGTTCTGGAAATGGCTGGGGAAGAATCCTTTAGAATCTGCAGAGGATTACAGCCCAGACCGACTCCAGAACCACACACTTGGTCTATGTGCACCGCTTTTGAGTGTCACTGTCTCCAGCTCTGTGTCCGGGCCACAGCAAGGAACCCCGACACACGTGCTGGTAGCAGCTGCTATCCTGGTTTTGATCTGGTGGGCTGGCTGCTTTTTTTTTTTTTTTTTTATTGACCACTGCTCTTTTTTCAGCGAGTGTGACCCTGGCTAAAGAGTGTGATTGCTATCTCGAGAAGGAGGGACTCCTAAGAACATAACAAAATAAACAGGTGGCATCTCCAACTGTGGGGAGTCTTTAGTTCCTGGAAATGAGACAGTTCTTCTGTTCCCTCCAACCCAGCGCACATGTTGCAATGGGGTATCCTAATCCAGACCACTGCTCTGGCCTCTGCAGCGGCTGGCAGGCAGGACAGCAGATCCACAGCTGGCGTCGATGAAGATATGAGCCATGGCTGTTCCCCCTTGGGTATCACGTGTGTTTTGTTCTCTCCCCCTGTCCCACGAAGGGAGGGACCAGGATGCCTTTGTCATCAACATCACCGCCCCCCATGTCTTGGCCTAGATAGGGCAGTCCCCTCTTCCTGAGAAGCCTGAGTTGCCTCAGTTGCTTGAGATCCAGTTTCTCCAGTTAAAGACGGAGTTGGCCCCATGTGTCAGCGTCTTTACTGGCGGATTCACCAGGTCCCACTTTCCGTCCTCTCGGTTTTCTTCACAGAAGCACATTCCCAGAGACGGAATCTGGAAGAGGGTTTTCAAGGTTTTATAATATTCTGTTACAGGTCAGTTCATATTAGAGCACTTCTTAAAACCCACTGAAAATGTGCCTCTATGTCATGGAGGGGACCTGATGGTCCCAGGCTGCCAGGAAGCCAAGGAAGCAGTGCCAGTACCTACCTTGTTACTTTCTGATCAGCCTTCCCAACAATGGGTTACATTGTTACCTAGAGATTGGTTACTACTTGGAGTGGGACTGCCAAGCACTCTGGGAGCGGTGGGTCAGGCCTCCTTTCCCATAGAATTACCAGGCCCACAGACCTATTGGGGTAGGGGTGGGGGGTGGGAGACCCTGCCAACTAGCTACAAATTATCTTATCCGTGACTTGGCAGCACAGAAAAGTTCACGATTGTGGTTTTAGACTACAGAACAAAGCCCAAGGTGAAACATTGGGCTTCAGTGCCTTCATTTGTAAAGGACCTGCCGCTGGATTCTTGAGTTGAGGCTTTTCTGTCTGCATGTCTTTCTTACCCGCACCACCTCACCCTCTTTTTAATGTCTAGGAATTCTTTGGTCAGACAAAATTTGCAAACATCCCAAGAGGCAGAGGGGACTCTGAGTAGACGCTATCACTGACTCGTGGAAAAAAGGCATCCTATTTGCAGACAGGGACTGCCAGGGGGGTATAGTGGGTTGGCCAGTGGACAGCCTTGACTACTCAGAGTCCTGCATGCTGGTCCTGATAGGAAGGACCAGTCCTTTCGACCATCTTTCAGTAGAGCCCTTGGATACACTTCTGATCTGCAGGCTGTTTCATTTGGGGTAGGGTGGATGTAGACTCTAAGTGGTCAGCATAAGAAAGTTCTGGCTGGAGAGATAGCTCAGTGGTTAAAAAGCACTGACTGTTCTTCCAAAGGTCCTGAGTTCAAACACCAGCAACCACATGGCAGCTCACAACTATCCATAATGAGATCTGACACCCTCTTCTGGTGTATCTGAAGACAGCTACAGTGTATTCATATAAATAAAATAAATCTTTTAAAACAAAAACAAAAAGAGGGCGGTGGTGGCGCACGCCTTTAATCCCAGCACTTGGGAGGTAGAGGCAGGCGGATTTCTGAGTTCGAGGCCAGCCTGGTCTACGGAGTGAGTTCCAGGACAGCCAGGGCTATACAGAGAAATCCTGTCTCAAAAAACCAAAAA
>JADRCD010223180.1:0-14011 GCA_019843815.1 Montemys delectorum
GGTGGTGGTGGTGGTGGTGGTGGTGGTGATGGTGGTGGTGGTACAACCGAAAAATACCAGGATACTGAGTCAAGAGGGCAGTGACTGTTTCCGGGGGTCACCATAACATTCCGTAGAGGGGGCTAGTTTCATATCCTACAATACAAAACATACTAAACAGCAATTTGGAGTCTTAGTCATGCATTTGTGTCTGGAATATTTTAAGATTTATTTATGATCTTGTGTTTCTAGTAGAACTATTTACTAAAAATCACTCCTTCCTTGCTCCTTGATCTCTCAGAACTGTAATGTCTCTGGTTATAGAAGTCCATTTTCATTACAGTTGTGATAATGTGCTGTGAATGATGGAAAATTTGAATGTACTATGTGTGACATGAAGTTGTGAGCCCGTGGAACTGAGAATTATGAGTGTTTGATTGTTATGTGAGGTCTTAGGGGAAACCTACCAGGTTTGTAGCTGGAACATTACTGGACTAAGTTAAAAGAGAACCAGCATATGGCTCTTCAGAGTTTAGGCACATGTGTTAAGAATTGGAATGTCAGCAGGCATGGTGGTGAATACCTTTAATATCAGCACTTGGGAGGCAGAGGCAGAGGCAGAGGCAGGAGAATCTCTATGAGTTCAAGGCCAGCCTGGTCTTCAAAACGAGTCCAGGACAGCCAGGGCTGGTTATACTGAGAAGCCCTGGGGGTGGGGTGGGTGAAGGGTGAAGAATTGGAATAACTGCACTCTGCGTCTCAACCAATACAATCTCAGTTGCGAATGAACAAAAAATCCTGCTGTCTTTAACTTAACCTCGGCAGCAGTCTGGCTGCGTCAGCGCACTCCCATTTGTCTACCCAGCTCATGTTCTTCCCTCTGTTCACTCCACCAAAGAGGCTCTTTATCCGGTTAAGATGCTAGCTGAACCTGAACAGCTCCTGGAGGTATGAGAGGATCTTACCGCCCGCCACATGGGTTCCTGTACTCCATCCTCTTGGAAGATGACTGTAGAAGGCAGTGGTTGGTTCTACTCCTAGGTCTCAAATCTGTTCATTGTTAGATTGGCATACACCTCTGTGCTCAAACATTGGCTTTCATGTGTGAATCTACCCATGTCATTATCTAAGACAAGTTGGTTTGTCAAATCAAGTCTGGAACATTCTGGAAGTCTCAGGTCCCTATTGCTCTGCTTCCCCGAAGATTATAGATGAAAGTGCCTCTTACTCCTGTGTCTTAATTCCTTGCTTCCTGGAGCTCTGCTAGGACACGTGCTCCTGCGCACAGCAAGCCAGAAGCCTTTCCAGGGTCAGCCTCTGTTTGCCCAGTGTGTTTCCCTTCTGTCTCATGAAAACAACAACAACAACAACAACGTCAAAAACTCATTTGGCTTCAGTTACAGTTAAGACATTGGATCCTGGCTGCCATAAGGCAAAGGTTTGACAGTATACTAAATGTTAGAACTGGCCTGGCCAAGCTTACTCTCTCTGGGTGCCAGTCATCCATAACTACTGTCTTTCTTGGAGAAGTGCACCCCTCTGACTCTCAGCTTCTCTGTGGACAGGTTGGACATCAACACCAACACATACACATCTCAGGACCTCAAGAGTGCACTGGCCAAATTCAAGGAGGGGACCGAGAATTCAAAGGATGAACTGGTATGTGATAGTCTTTCTAGTTAGGTTTTGCCAGGAGAGAATGATTGTACCTGAAAAATTTTATAGGAGGCATGGAATAGTAATATTGTAAAATAATTTAAGAAGCTATTTATGGCTGGGCATTGGTGGTGCACACCTTTAATCCCAGTACTTGTGAGGCAGAGACAGAGGCAGGTGGATTTCTGAGTTCAAGGCCAGCCTGGTCTACAGAGTGAGTTCCAGGGCTATACAGAGAAACCCTGTCTCAAAAAAACAAAAAAAAAACAAAAAAAAAAAAAAAAAAAAAAAAAAAATGAATGGATTCCGAACAAAAAAAAAGAAAAGAAAAAGAAAAAGCTTCTATTTATGACAAATTAAAACCATTTATATGCTATTTTCAAAAACTTCACAGAGCCTTTCTGGTTTTGTTTTTTGGGTGTTTGTCTTAGGTTAGGATCCAGTGTTCTGCTTGTTTGGAGAAATTGTGGAATAGAGGCAATTATTACCCAGAGCCCACTTGACAATACAAATCTCTGTTTTTGTTTTTGTTTTTGTTTTTGTTTTTGTTTTTGTTTTTGTTTTTTAAATAGGGATCAGTGGAGAGATTGCTCAGTGGTTAAAAGCACTGTCTGCTCTTGCAGATGACCTGGGTTCGGTTTTCAACACCCACTTGACAGCTAACAACTGTTTTTGACTCCAGTTCTGGGAGGTCTGATGCTGCCTTCTGGCCTCTGCAGGCAGTACAGACATGCCTGCAGATCAAACACTCATGCACTCATGCACATAAAATAAAAACAAACCTTAATTTTTTTTTTCAAATAAGAAGGCAGACAAGAAAGGAAGAAGCCTGAATCTTTGTCTTTTTTAAATATAGCAAATGTATTCTCTTGGGGGCCTCTGGTTTTTTAAGCATAGAATCTGGATGGGTCAAGAGGATGACAGCAGTTTCCCTACCCTGAAATCTCTGCACAGGCTAAGGTGTAAGAGGGAGAGCTGGAGAATTTGTGTCCTAACTTCTGGGAGGGTTCACTGATACAGCTCAGATGAGGATGAAATACTACTGAGGTGGACCCTGAGTCCACAGAACACCCAGGGAATGTCATGAAGCACTTCTGTGATTCCCACTTGAGTCCTGGCGGCCCTGAAAGACTCTTCTTTGACAGCTGCTCGGTAATCCATGTTCTCCCTTCCTCTGTCGTCTCCCAGTCCCCCTTGCCCTGGTCTGCCTCTTGGCTCTTTCCCTTGAACACTGGGAGAATTTTAAAAGGGCAGCATTAGATTCTTGGCAATTTGTACGTTAGTTCAAAATGGTCCTTCTGCCTTAAACATGGTTTAAACTACATTTATACATTTATGTTGTAGGGTTATGGGTGGTGCCTGCTACAGTGCACAGATGGAGGCCACTTTATGAGGACTGTGTCTCTTTCTACCATGTGAGTCCTAGGAATCATTTAGATTCTTTAGAAGAGTTTCTGAGGCTAATGAACCTTTAGAGTGGAGTTAGTGTTGATCTTTTTAAGACAGATTGAAGCCAGATGTAATAACACACACCTGTAATCTCAATACTCAGGAGGCTGAGGCAGAAGGTTATGACGTTTGAGTTTCTATATGTGTTACCTAATAATATTTATCCTCAGCACTCAATGAGGCTGCCATCTGTTACCCTTTTAATACCATCTAACAAAACTGATCACAAACTAATTCACAATGTCCATCTTCTCAGATGTCAAAAAGTCAACATTTTGATCAGTAGAACTTGCCATAGAAGTCAGCAAGGATCTCATATATCTGAAAACACTTCTGAATTCATAGGACCAACAGCAGTCAAGATGGAGATATTCATAAGTGAAATATGAGGTATCAGGCAAGCTAACTACACGAGTAAGCCCAGTGCTATAATCCCAGCAGTCTAGAGGCTAAAACAGGAAGATCTGAGCTCTAGGCTCTCCAGGACTACATAATAAATTTCCAGACCTGCTTGGGTTGTATAGAGACTAAGTACCAAGTCACACCAGTACAAACCCCCAGAGCCTTCATGTCTTTAGTTATCTTACCAAAGTCACATGTCCATCATAGAGAGAATGCATGTTAGAAGGGAGGGTGGGATTGGCCCAAAGTGACAAGTGCTTGTCACTCTTGCAGAGGAGGACCCTGGTTTGATCTCCAGCACCCACATGGTTACTCACAGCCTTTTGTAACTGCAGTCCCAAGGGATTCAGTGCCCTCTTCTGAACTCTTTGTTCACCAGGCACACACATGGCACACATACAGGAGAGACACTCATATCATGTAAAACGATAAAATGTGTAAGTCTAAAAATAAGGAAGAAAGGGGCAGGATGACAGTTGCAGCATGCAAGGTCCTGATGCACGGGAGTCTGCCTTACAGATGCGCAGGGGAGTGGGAGACAGGGAGGAAAAGCGAATGTGCCACCCCGCAAAGGAGAGGCCAGGAGACCCTGGAATCCTAGGTTCAAGATCGGTGCCTATGGCCAGGGATTTAGACCTTCCCCACCATCACCTTCGATCTGGGCATCATGTGGGTCTGTAAGGAACTTAGAAACTGTTCCAAGTTTTATGTCTTCTGTGGATGAAAACCCACTTAACCTTACTCTCTCTGTTTTCTTGGCGAAGTACAATTGAAATTTTCTTAATTTAGTTAGCATAGAAAAGCATGAGTAATTTTTAAAAGATTTGAAAAATGGAAAGGCAAAGATTATAAGTTTCTCATTGCTGATTTAAAAAAATCTGTTTCCCTCTGCAAAGGGATCCACAGAATGCACAAAGCAAGGCCTTAATAACTGCTGGATTGAGCCAGCTACCTGCCTCTTCCTTGCTGTTTGCAATCTCAGCGTGCAAGAGTGTAGAATCAGAGTCAGGTTGTTAGCTTTGCCCTAGGACCTAGGGCTTTTGCCTTCACTTGGAACTGATGTAGATGGACTCAGCTCACTGTCAGCACTGGCTCAGAGATAAGCACATTAGCTTGAAATAGATTTATGGCTTTTTGTTTGTTTTTTAAGCATGTCTCTTGCTCTTGGCTACAGATCCTTACATACTTTTAACTAATTAATTTTTAAGTCCATCTTATGTAATGCCTTGTAAATATACAATGATGCTTTTGCTCTGAGCACTGAAAAACAGTCCTATCAGATATTGACCATATCTCTGTGTTTCTCAGATTTGACATGAAATTTGCAGGAGAAAGGGTATCAATTCTCTTGAATTGATAGTTTAATTAATTTAGATAAAGTTTCTTGCTTCTCAAAAAAGTTGTCTCAGGACTGGCCAAATGCCTCAGTTTAGAAAGGTGCTTGCCATTGAGCCTGATTACCTGAGTTCAGTCCAGCAAGTTTGTCTCCTGATCTACGTAAATGCATACTGTCTTTGTCAGGGTTTCTGTTCCTGAACAGACATCATGACCAAGAAGTGAGTTGGGGAGGAAAGGGTTTATCCAGCTTACTTCCACATGGCTGTTCATCACCAAAGGAAGTCAGGACTGGAACTCAGGAAGCAGGAGCTGATGCAGAGGCCATGGAGGAATGCTGCTTACTGGCTTGCTTCCCCTGGCTTGCTCAGCTTGCTTTCTTATAGAATCCAGGATTACCAGGCCAGGGATGGTACCACTCACAGTGGGCTCTCCCACCTTGATCACTAGTTGAGAAAATGCCTTACAGCTAGAGAGAATGATTGTACCTGAAAAATTTTATAGGAGGCATGGAATAGTAATATTGTAAAATAATTTAAGAAGCTATTTATGGCTGGGCATTGGTGGTGCACACCTTTAATCCCAGTACTTGTGAGGCATATATATATAAAATATGCCATGATATGCATGTTTGTACACATACACATATATATACACACACATTAAGTAAATATTTGTAAAAAAAAATTATGACTAAAAAATGTCATGACTTTTTTAAGCTTTTGACTCTGTGACAATCCCATGTTTCCTCTTGTTCTCACTAAAGATAACTAAAATCCATATATAACCATAGCTGCAATATGGAAATTTCTAAAAGGTGGTAAAGCAGTTACCAATTGGACAGGGATTTGGGGGCTTTAGGAATGACATATCGGTATCTTTCTTGGGTCTTCTTTTCGTCCTATATATATTCTAGCCTGGACACTGGAGAATCTCACGTGCTGAAATGTTGGCAGGGTCTCTCTCAGTGCATGGCTTAGGGTAACCTGGAATGCATTGTATCCCAGGCTGGACTCAAACATGTGGTTCTCCTGCCTCAGTCTGCCAAGCATACTGGCATGTGCTGCCAACCCTGGCTTAAGTAGCAGATTCTAAAACACTAAAAGAAGGTTTTTCTTTCTAGCTGGAGAAGGACTAGTCTACAGAGATAAAGCTTTTGACAGCACCTGTCCTACTTCTGCCAAAGCCCTGGGACCCTGACCGCCACCCCATAATGCATGCTCATTTCCAGTAGAAGATGAGCAAGGGAGTCTAGAATTCTTCCTCCATCTTGGTGTTGGCAGCAACCCTGTATTCTGATTCCTGTTGCAGGGTCAGCAGAAATTGATTGGGGAGGCTGAACTTGCACCTAATGACAATGGCAGTTCTGAGTCAGGACTCTGCTTCACCTGAATGGAGCTAGTAAAAGCAGGCCCTGCATCTCCCCCTGGGCATAGAGATTGGTTGTGGTGCTGGGGTGGTGTGGGCAGAAAGCCAATGGGGAGCTTGTATACCTCTTCCTGGCACCCCAGATGGCTTTTCACTTCTCTCTGATGAGGTAGTAGCAGTGGGACTACATAGGGAATCTGTCCTTCAGTTCCCACCGTGGTGGCAACAGACAGCTGCCCTCTGTGGTGGGGTCAATGGGGTAAGTGAGCAAAGAGCAGGAACTATGTATTTTCAAAAATGAGCATATCAATTGTCTTACAAGTGTGGTATCAGTAGAGGCCAACAGGAGGTGCTATTTTTCCGTTCGCAAGGATAGCACATATTCCAGTGATAACAGCCAAATATTCTTAGTCCTCCCAGCCTAGGGTGAAGGGCAGGCATTGGTTTGGACAGAATGGATCTGAAAAAGTTAAAAATTGCATACAGGTCCAGGACATAATCATTTATCTCCAGAAAAACCTGACCAGCATCCACATTGTTATGAAATATAATGCAGTAGCAAGCAGGGATACCTGGCGGGGCCATGCCAAGGTGTCCCCCTGAGAAATCATGCCATATGATGAGACCTGATATAATGGAGGTTTATTTGTGGAAAGGGAGGGGAGTGAGGACCTGGAGATTGGGTAGAGGCAGACAGACAGGAGCAGAGTCACCAGGGCGAGGGCAGAGAAGTAGGGGACAGAAAAGAGCAGAAAGAGGGACATAAAGAGAGGCCTTTGGGAACACATGGGGACAGGGCAGGGAGGTGCTAGTGTAGCAAGCCCTCGGTCCTCTTATACACTGCCAGGCCACCTGAATCTGGAAGAGGTGACATAATCTATTGCTAGGTCCCTACACACACACACACACACACACACACACACACACACAGAGCAAAAACTACCATCTGGAAGATTATACAGGAAGGAGACAGGCCAGACCAGCACTGAAAACTGACCTCTCACTCAGTCATAGCTCACAAAGTAGGCTGGAACCGGCACAAACACACACTAGCAGGCAACTGACTACCTACTAAAAAAGAAGGTTAAATAGAATGTTTCTTAAGTTAATACCTCAGCTATTCAGCATATTCTTAAAAATCACTCATCTAATCAAGAACCTGGAAAAAAAATCACAACTTTAGTTAGGTGAGACAGTTAAGTAATGGTGTTATGAGTTAAATGTTTATGTTCTCCCCAAAAGGATATGTTTAACCCCCCCAGTATGACCTTATTTGGGAGTCCAAGCTTGGGAGGCAACTAAGCCTAGGCTGTGTGTGGGTAGAGGAGGGAAGGCCAGTGCTCTTTCTATTGTGTCTTCTGCTCCCTTGGAAGGTCCTTCAACAAGGAACGGAATTGACCAACAACAAACTTATATTTCTCGGTCTCTAGAACCATGTGGAATAGAAATTTATTATTTAAGTTACTCAATTCAAGGCATTTTATTAGAATAGCCTGAACAGACTAAGGTAAGCACTAATACCAAGATGACTCAAAAGTTGGAAATCAAGTAACAATTTTTAAAGCAACTATCATAAAATTGCCTAATGAGTAATTATTAACACTCTTGAAATAAATCAAACAAATCAACAGCATCATCAAAGAGATAAAACACACACACACACACACACACACACACACACACACACACAGTCTTAGTCAATGTTCTATTGCTGTGAAAAGACACCATGACCAAGGCAACTCTTATAGAGGCAAACATTTAATTGGGGCAGGCTTACAGTTTCAGAGGTTCAGTCCATCATCGTCATGGTGGCAAGAATGGCAGCATGCAGGCAGACATGGTGCTGGAAGAACTGAGAGTGTTACATCCAGATCTTGAAATAGCAGGAAGGAGAAAGAGAGTCACTGGGCGTGGCTTGAGCTTCTGGAATCCCAAAGCCCACCCCCAGTGACACACTTCCTCCAACAAAGCCACACCTCCTAATCCTTTCAAATGGTGCCACTTCCTTTGAGCCTATGGGGGCCATTTTCATTCACACAACTCACAAACCACATAGAATTACAGTAGTTCACTTCTTACCAAGGGGAATATGTACTAAGACTTTTTGTGGATAATTTGAATATGTTTTTTTCCTAAAATAAAAGTTTGTTATAAATTAGATAAGAAATTAAAGAAAACTGTGGTAAAACAGAATCTGTGGTATACAGTTCCTGTATACTGTAATAAAACTTACCTGGTGTGCAAATGGAATGTGTAGCATGGATATACTGGACAAAGGGTGTTCATGTCTGCGGCAAATAATAGCAACATAGCATCAGAGTTTGCCATTCAAAACAATGTGCAAATTAAACCCTGAGGAGGGTTGGTTGGTTGGTTTGTTGATTTGTTCTGATGGAAAGACTGGAAAGAAGGTTAAGGTTGAGAGTTTAAGAAAAAAGCCTGCTTTTGCAGAGGAACCCAAGTTTGGTTCCCAGCACCCATATTCTGCAGCTAACAACCACCTGTAACTCTAGCTCCAGAGGGATCCTGATACCTCTGCTGTCCATGGGCACCTGAATTTGTGTCTGTATGTGTGTGTATGTGTATAATGTATGCATATATATACATATATATCCCACAATACATATATTAAAATATTAATATTTTTAAAGAAGGAATTGTATTGAACTTCCTATTTGTTTGTGCCATAGTTACTATGAATAACCATAAAGTTATCTAACTTTCTAAGCCATAGAAAGTTAGATAAGAAGTGCTGACTAGAATTGAAAAATACAGTAAATATAATAATATAATAAATACAGTACAAAATACAATAATACAATATAAAAGTACAATAAATAAAATTTTAAAATTCACTGGATTAGATCAGTAACAGATTATAGGTATAGGGGAAAGAATCATTGAGTAGAAAGAGATAATAAAATTATAAAGTTTGAGTAGATTTAAAATAGATTGAGGAAAAAATGAAGAGCATGTTCGTACCCGAGGGACAACAACAAAAGATATCACATTTATGTAACTGGAAAGCTAAAAAAAATGAGGACAGATTCTGACTAGAAATCATCATCCTTGATGAGAGACATGAGACCACAGATCTGTGGTGATAAAGTGGATTCCTTGCGACAAACTGTGGAACCTAGGATCCAGATAAAGCCCAGTAAAACTTCTGAAAACTAAAAAGAAAAACAAATGTCAAGGTAACTGGAGAGACACAGACACGAGGAACCTGTGGATGAGGAATGGTAATTTTCATCTAAAGCCATAGGTGCTGTAACCAGGTGTGTTAGTGATGCTTTCTCAGGGATTCAGAGACACAGAGCTGTTCTTTGAAATTCTATAGCTCATACTATGTCTTTAAGGAAAGAGAGGAAAATCATCATATTCTCAAACAGAGGAAAATTAAGGAATTTATTGCCAGTGTATCTATCCTAAGAATCATTTAAAGTATTCTACAGGCAGGAAGAAATCACAGAAGGAAACTTAGGACATCAGGAAGGGAGAAAGAACAATGAATATAAACAAGAAAAATAGATTAGTCTTCTTTTTGAATGTTAAAATGTTTTATTCTGGGGCTTGCGAAGTGGCTCAGCAGGTAAGAGCAGTGACTGCTTTTCCAAAGGTCCTGAGTTGGGATCCCAGCAACAACATGGTGGCTCACAACCACCCGTAACGAGATAAAATAAATCTTAAAAAAAATATATATTTTGGGCTGGTGAGATGTCTCAGTGGGTAAGAGCACTGGCTGCTCTTCCAAAGGTCCTGAGTTCAAATCCCAGCAACTGTATAGTGACTCATGACCACCTGTAATGAGATCTGACACTTTCTTCTGGTGCATTTGAAGACATCTACAGTATACTTATGTATAATAATAAATAAATCTTTAGAAAAAATGTTTTATTCTAAAAGCAAACATTTACTGACATCCATTTCCTGATGCCCACTGAGAATATCTTAAGACAATTATGGAAGGAAGTGACAGAATTGGAGGCAAAGTTTCTATAGTTCACTCAGAGTTTAAGATCTAGATGCCCGTAGCTTACAGTTACTTAAGTGTATTGAAGTACTTAGAAAATCAGCATTAAAATGAAACTAAAGTTAGATACACTCAAAAACACTATAGATAAACCAAATGGAATTCTATTTTAAAAATGTTGCTATAGGAAGACAAAGGGTAAACAAAGATAAAGAACAAAGACAGGGACTGGGGAAGGTAGACACCAGAAGCCAGCCTGGACTCCAGGCCGCCAGCCCAGAATACCAAAACCCAAACGAACCACCACCATCAAAAGACACCCACAGAATGAGTGGAGCAGGCAGGCTGAGTGCTAATTATGTTAAATGTGAATAGTCTATACCAATTACTTTTGTGTGTTTCTTATTCTTTTTTGTTGTTTGTTTACCAAATGGATTTTTAACATCCCAAATATATGGATCCTACAAAAAAATCCACTCAAATATAATAATAGAGGAGGTGTGTCGAAAGTAGAAGAATGGAAAGTATATTGCCAATTAAAACATACCAAATGGATTGTTTTTGCATGTTTCTCATTTTTTTGTTTGAATGGAATTTTAACAACCTAAATATATGTTCCCTACAAGAAACCCACTCAAATATAATAAGAGAGGAGGTGGGTCAAATGAAGGAATGGAATGTATATTGTAAACATTACTTTTTTAAAGGCAATGAGTGACCAATGATAAAGAGGAATGTTGCGTCGTGGTAAAAGGTGACATCACTAAAACACATGGCAGTCTTAATGTTTCTCATTTTTATGTCAAAATACTTGAAGCAGCTTGGGAGTATTCGTGGCTCAATGCCTTTAATCCTAGCACCCGAGAGGCAGAGGCAGGCGGATCTCTGATCAAGGCCAGCCTGGTCTACAGAGTGAGCTTCAGGACAGCCAGGGCTACACAGAAAAACCCCGTCTCAGGAAAAACAACAACAACAACAACAACATGAGGCAAACAGCTTGAGGCAAAAACTGACAATTAAAAGGAAGAAACAAATAAATCTACAGCTACATTTAACAACTTCAACATTCCTTTCTCAGAATTTCTAAAAAGGCAAATGAAAAAGAACATGAGAAGGGCTGGAGAGATGGCTCAGAGTTAAGAGCACTCACTGCTCTTCCAGAGGTCCTGAGTTCAAACCCCAGCAACCACGTGGTGGCTCACAACCATCTGTAATAGAATCTGATGCCCTCTTCGGGTATGTCATATGCATAAAATAAATAAATAAATAAATCTTTTTTTAAAACTCTTAAAAAAAAAAAAAAAAAAGAAGCGAGAAAGCTGAGTACCAGAAACATTTGTCAAGTTAGAATATACCTAGACTTAACAACACATCTCAACCAAATTAAAGAATTGAATTTATGGAATATTTTCTCTCCTCCTAAAGGGATCAGAGTAGAATACCCGTAAACATCTGCATTACAGAGAAGGTCTTCAGGGAAGCAGAGAGGCACATTGACCTGAACACAGGTAGCAATGTGGTGCTTAGGCCACTGCTGACCCTGCAAGCCCTGCCTTTGAGAGGCAGAGGCCGGAGAGCACATATGCAGGACCAGCCTTGAGCCACAGAGCCCCCATGTCAGAAAAGAAGATGAAGCTGGACAGTGAATTAGCCACTCACCACTCCCAGTTCAGTCCCTGCACTGCAAGGGATCAAGTGTGTACTTCCAACCTAGAGACACTGGGGAGAGGCCTGGACATGTGATTTGTAGTGAGAATGACTTAAAAAAAGATCTCCTGAGGTTTAAATAGTTTTCCTGGCACTATCTACCAAACATTGAAAAGTAGTTACCATCAACTCTACACAATCTCTTGTAGAAAACAGAAACAGAAGCAATACTTCCTCGTCTATTTTATGATGCTGGTATTATACTTCTCCCTAAACTGGATAAGTATTTAAAAAAAAAAAAAACAAAAACAAAACTTCAGAATAACATTCCTCATGAATATAGTTGCAAAAATCTCCAATAAGGCTGGGCAGTGGTGGCATATGCCTTTAATCCCAGCACTTGGGAGGCAGAGGCAGGTGGATTTCTTAGTTTGAGGCCAGCCTGGTCTAAAGAGTGAGCTCCAGGACAGCCAAGGCTACACAGAAAAACCCTGTCTCAAAAAAAAAAAAAAAAAAAAAAAATCTCCAATAAGATAGAGACAAATCAAGCTCAGCGATTCAGAAAAGGAACAAAACACTATGAATGAATGGGGTTTATTACAGAAAGGGAAAGTTGGTTCTTGCCAGGAGTGGTGGGTGGGTGGGTGGCACACAGCAGTATTCTCAGCACTTAGGAGACAGAAGCACAGGGAGCTCTGTGACTTCAAGGCCAACTTGATCTACATAGAGTTCCAGAAAAGGCTGCATAAAAGAGACACTACCTCAAAAGTAATATTTTCCTATGTACTAAAAACCAGCCAGCCTGGGCATGACAGTGTGCACCTGCAGCCCAGAGGGCTGTGAATTTGAGGCCAGCTGGGCTAAGTAATAAGATTCTATCCCCAAAAATCAGAGACCAAGTAAACATAGGTGTGACCACCAGTCAGCAGCTGAAGAAGAGACATTACTTCATCATTTATCAATTCACATATTAAGAATGTGACAGAAATTCAGTACCAATTCATGATGGAAACTCAAAAAATCCAGGAGTAGAACCTTCCTCAACTTGATAAAGAGATTAATGGGGAAAAAACTATATTGAATATACTTTATAGCAAGAGGCTAACTGCCAGTGAACTCAGCAAGAATATTCACTCACCACTAGGGATGGCTACTCTTGGTTGTCAACTTGACTACATATGGAATTAACTAGAACCCAAATGGCTAGGAACACCTGTAAGGGAAGACCCACTTGTAATCTAGCTCTTTGAGATGGGAAGATCCACTTTTAATCTGGGCCACACCTTCTGCTGGGAGTAGGAAGCTGGCTCTCTCTTTGCCTGCTTGCTCTCACCCTTGCTGGCAAGTTCATTCCTTCTCTGGCATTAGAGCCCACTTCTAGATTTCTATGTATACTGAAGTGCAGCTGAGCTCTCCAGCCTCGTCTACTGAACTACTAAATTCTTGGACTTTCTGTTCAGAGCCAACCATTGTTGCCTATGACCTCAGCCTGTCAGCTAGTCTAATACATCTCCTTTTTAATATATATATATATATATATATGCATATATTATACAATATATAATATATGTGTATTTGTTAAAATATATATTTAAAATATATTTATATAATATGTATTTATAAAATATGTACATATAAATATAGATAGATATTCATTCTACAAGTTATGTTCCTCTAGAGAACCCTGACTAAATAGACCATTCATTCAAAGCAGTTCAAGGCCAGTCAGTATGACAAAGAGGAGAGAGAAAGGGCATTTAAACTAGAGAAGGAAAACAAAAACAAACAAACAAAAAATAACCCACTCTCCTTATCTTCAAATGGTATAGATTATCTAAGTATACATCTCAGAGAACACCTAATAAACAAAATGCTCTTTTAGAACTAGTGAATTCAGCTAGGTCACAGGATAGAAAACCAACACGATTCAGTTGTATTTCTATACACTAGCTATGAATATATGGAAATTGAAATAAAAAAACAAATTTCATTTATATTCTCCCCAAAGTGAAATATTTAGGTATAAATCCAAGAAGGCAAATATAGAATCTATACTGAAAGTTATGAGTTGACGAACAATGATATACGTAAATTAAAAACTTCAATAAGTATATATACTATGCACACAAATTGGAAGGTTCAACATAGTAAGATATACACATGCATTTCTATTAGTATCCCAGTAGTTTTTTTTTTTTTTTT
>JADRCD010223180.1:16654-34658 GCA_019843815.1 Montemys delectorum
AGTTAGGATGGTTGCAGTTAGTATATAATAGTTAGGATGGTTGCAGTGAGTATATAATAGTTAGGATGGTTGCAGTGAGTATATAATAGTTAGGATGGTTGCAGTGAGTATATTGTGGTAGCTGAAGTGTGAAAGGAACCAATGCAGAGGAAGGACTGTGTGGTTGTGGGTTGACCCTGTAGCCTTGCGTGTGCTATGTCTGCTCAAGCTTCCTCCCTACCACTGAATTATGTATTTATTCAAACATAGGACTTTTACCTATGTATATAAACCACCCTCAAAGTTCCAAAAGTTTAAAACTAAGCTACTTAGAAAGTGGGAAGGAAAAGGAAACATTTCGCCAAAGAGACTATGTGGATGGCAGATATGCCATGAAAACCTGTTTAGCATCATTAGCCATTATAGAAATGCAACTTAAATCTATAAAGAGATATTAGTGAATATTTGTTAGGAGATAAAAAAAATGATGATGGCACTAAGTACTGGTGAAGGTATAGTTAAACTGGGATATTTTATACATAGTTTATAGGAATGCAAAATGGTATATACTCTCTGGGAAACAGTTTGACAGATTTAATGAAACAGCATGTATTTACTGTATGAGCCAGCAGTTGCGCTTATATGGTTTTATTATAGAAAAATAAGATACATGCTTAAACAAAAATCTGTATATAGGTTTCACATGTTTATGCCTATTCTATGAAATTTACTTATTTATTGTCTATGACACATGAGAGAGGTCCTTGTGCACAGGCCAGAATGCACATGCGAAGGTCAGAGTGTAACCTTTAGGAACTGTTTCCTGCTTCCACTTGGGTTCAGGGATGAAACTCAGATTTGTCAGGCTCATGTGGTGGGTTCTTTACTAGCTGAACCATCTCTCCTGCTGAGCAGACTTATCCTAACAGCCAAAACTAGAAACAGCTTGACTGTTCTTAAGCAGGTAAATGATTACTGTACAGATGTGATGAAATGCTCATCAGCAAAGAGAACGGAACACTTGATGTGTGCAGTGACTGGGTTAGCTCTCAAGGGCATTGTACTTAGTGAAGAAAATGCCAATCTTAAAAAAGCCAATCTGTGTGGTTCCATTTATATAACATTCCCCAAATGTCAGAATTATAGAGCTGGAAAAAAACCCAGTGGTTATCAGGGCTTCAGGATGGGACTCAATGTGTGTACAAGATGTAGCTATAAAGAGCTTGAACAGGGGGTTCCTCAGTAGGAATAGAAAAGCTCTGTAATTTGATTGCACTGGTGGCCACATAAATCTATAACCTGGATAAATTTGTATAGAATAATACATATACACATTCAGTATACATGTAAATCTGTACATGTAAAAGGTGGTACAATGTATTTTATGTATTTTATATTGTATTATAAGGTTGATTGCACCTGTGTCCTTTCTTGTTGTTGTTGCTATATAATATATATATATATATTTCATTATGTAAGATGTTACTGTTGGGGGAAACTGGGTAAAGTATATATGATACTCTTACTCTATTTTTATAAGTTCCCATTAGCTTCTAGTTATTTCAGACTTACATTTTCATCCTTTTTGTTGTTGTTATTGTTTTCTTTTCCTTTAACAGGCCTTCTTGGGAGCCAGGAATTATCAGCTTTGTGAGGCAGAAGTCACTTGTTTTTTTCCAAGACAAGGTCTTTGCTATGTAGCCCTGGCTGTCCTAGAAGTCACTATGGAGACCAGGCTGGCCTTGAACTCACAGAGACCCTCCTGAGAGGTCACCTGTTTTTTGGTTTTTTGTTCCCTGGCTCTAAGAAGTGACTTAGCCTTCCCAGACCTCTTTGTTGGCTTGGTTCACCATCCATACTCCTCTACCTGAGACTTTCAGGAGCATTTCAAGGGTTTTAGCCCAAGAAGAAGTGTGGTACCTCCTAGATGTGATAACTTTGCTAGAACATCTTTTTAAAAAAGAGGGTGATTCATACCTTTGGTTGGTGTTTCTATAGAATACTTATACCAGGGAAAGAAACCATAGGCAATAGATGAATAATTTGGAGCTGACAACTGCTCATCATCCTGCTTTTTATAAATACCCATGCCTTTTAATTTTTCTTGTAAGATAGATATACATAAACCACTGCAACCTTTTAGACTCTCTTTATAAGCACTATCCACTAAAATTGAGAAGAAAGTGGAGTGCCACATGTATAAAATACCCAATTAAAGTCTTTTATTCACCTCCAACGTAACTTCATTTTAAAGATTTTTATATGTGTGTGGGGTAGGGAGGATTGAGAAAATTGTTTGAGATTTGAGTATAGTACATACAGTAATTTAGCCATTTCAAACAGTTGAACAGATTGTACACCTGTGGTTGGAGTGACAGTAATGACAGTGATTTAATTTTCATCACAAATTGCTCTTGTTCTGACAGCTCTTTCCCAGTTTTCCTTCATCCGAGTTTCCCATCAGGCAGTGCAAGGCCAGGGTATTCTGATTGTGGAAGACAGAGAAGCATGGTAAGGATGCTCTTACCTTCTGCTCCAGCTGTCCCATGAGCTTAGAGCTTGAAAGTGAACTCGTCTTGCTTTCCCTGAGCTCAGCGGTTGCACCAAGAAGACTTGAATAAGCGTGCTGGGGAAAAGTCCTATGTGTGTTTTCGGAGCAGAGTCCCATGGGAGTCAACTCTGGTGGCTTTTTCTCTGAGCCTCTTGGAAAGTGTCAGTGTTTCTGTTCCAACAGATTAGATCCTCAGTCTTGGAACAGCAGTTCTGTAAGGATGGGCATCCATGGCACGCTGTATGAGTCTTAGGGAGATGTCTCTAGCCCTTGGTTTAATCATGTCTTTGTTGTTCTCTTTAGGCAAGACAGGCCACAGTAAAGCAGCTCTTCCGCCCCATCGAGGAGCTAAAGAAGGAATTTGATGAGCTAAATGTTGTTCTTGAGACTGACATGCAGATTATGGTTCGGCTGATAAACAAGTTTAACAGCTCCAGCTCCAGCATAGAAGAGAAGGTTGCTGCCCTCTTTGATCTTGAGTACTATGTCCATCAGGTATTGTATTTCCTTGCCTGTAAGTCCAACTTTTGAAGCAATAGCTTCAAACGTAAACCGTGCTCTAAACTCTGAGAAAAAAATGTCAATGGCTTTACCTCTTTGCCATGGCACAGACATTAATGTAGGCCGTAGGGCAGTTAGAGCTGTTCTTAGAGAACACTACAACCCACTTTTTTGCTTGAATCTATTTTGTTTCGTTTTAACATTAAGACAAAATGACCATAATCTTGTATCACTTACAGTCTGGAAAGGGAAGCAAATATGAACAACTGAGCAAATTAACAAACAGTAAGCTAATTTAAAACCATAATAGGGGCTTCAAAGGGTGATGTATCACAGGACAGCTTAGAACGAGCTACCTAGTTAGAGTCAGTAAAGATGTTTCTCATAGGATGCGCTCGCAGGCTGAGTGTTCAGGAAGGCATAGGAGTTGGTTAGATGAAGAAGAGAAACTCTTAAGGAGGTGATGGCAGTGTTGCCCATGGGCAATATCTGGTGTAATGTCTATATTAGTACATAAGGTTGTATTGTGATAGTTATACCCATTTTTGATGTATTTATGGTTATTTTCATGCTATAGTGGTACAGTTGAATAGTTATGACAGAGCATGTGTTCCACTCACCTTCCCTACAGCAGCCAGGGAACATTGTGGAAGAGAGGACAGAAATGCCATGAAAGCCAGAAGACAGAGAGTGCAGGAGTGACAGTGTCCTCTAAACATCACATGATTCTCTTCTCACTCATGAGCCCACAGAAGCTGTGGTTACAAAACAGGCCTAAAATGAAGCCAGTCAACAGTCAGATGTGGAGAGAGAGGGACTCAGAAGCCCCGCCCCAGCTGAGAAGCTACAGAGAGTAGATGGCTGCTGAGGGAGGGAGAGGAACTGGCCTTTACAGGTGTGTGCCCTAGTGGATGGCCCCACACCCACACACACATGGGCAGCCCAAATTACACTCAGGAGGGCATTTTTTTTTTAAGGACATGTAATTAGAAGAAGGTTGGGGTGAATTTCAGAGTAGTTAGGGGAAGAAGAAGGGATTAGTATGGTCAGAGTATGTTATATATGTGTGAAATTCTTAAAAAATAATAAAATTGTTGTATTTATTTACTTTAATTTGAGGCTGGCCATGGTGGCACATGCCTTTAATCCCTGTACTTGGAAGGCAGGCAGATCTCTGCAAATTCGAGGCTAGTCTGGTCTACATAGTGAACTCCCGAACAACCAGGGATGCACAGAGAGATCCTGTATCAGAAAAAAACAAATAAACAAACAAAAAAAAAACAAAAACAAAGAAAAAAGAAAAGAATCTTGGAGAAAGTTTACTTATTGTTAGGAACTTTAGAAAAGTTTACCAGTCTTTGTATTAGAACTTTCCATGCAGAGTAAGTTACGTGCACACAGACTCTAGAGCAGAGGTGAGTTGGTAAGGTTGAAGGCCTGGACAAGATTGGAGCAACTGGAGCTCAGACAAGGAGAGAGAGGCGCCAGAGAGGTAAAGCTGGGGGATATCCTTTTGCTCTTTGTGATTGTCCCTTACTTAGTCTTGAGTTTTGAAGTGAGAAAGTAACCATTCAAACATCTAATACTAATATTGAGCCCTCTAGATGATCTACTGCTTCAAGTGCTTTGTATGTGTTAATTCCATAGGTGCCCTGAGTAGGTACCATTATTAGTCTCATTTTTTTTTCTTTTTGTTTGTTTGTTTTTCTGTTTTTGAGTTAGAGCCGCACTGTGTTATCCAGAATGGCCTCACATTCCTGGGCTCCAGTGGGTCAGAGGGGGGATTGCAAGCTCCTACTTTTTAACTGAGGACAACGAAGTTCAAGGAGATGATGTGACCAACCAGCTGCTGAATGAGAGCTAGGATTTGTAAAAAGTTCAGTCTAATACTAAATTCTAAGCTTTTAGACTTTTGACCAGTGTACTTCTCATAGAACACTGGTACCTTTTCCATGAAGATCAAAAGATAGAGATAAAGAAGAACTAAGGCAGAGTATTCATTTAGTCAACATTTTTTTCAGCAAGTGACCCTATGGAGAGTCTGCTGAGTCCCAGGCACTATGCAGGCACTTGAGGTGTATTTATGAACAAAATTGGACCTTATTTTCTAGCAGAGGCAGAGAAGCAGATTTAACAAACAATTGTTTGAAAGGTAATAAAATTACGAAAAAGGACAAAAGAATAATATAGGAAGTGGTGGGCAGGTGGTGGGGCATGCCAAGACTTGACTGGATCTGAGAGAAAAGGAAGAGACCATGGAACCTCACAGGCCATGGGAAAGAGTAGGACTGGAGCCCAGTGGCAGAGGTAAGGTGAAAACAACCCCTCCAACTGTTACATTGAGAATCTGAGCACCATGGGGAGCTTGGGTGGGGACAGAGCCCTGATAGGAAGCTGTTGGAATGATGGCTAAGGGGCTGTACAGTCATAGCCAAGCTCGAGTTTGAGATATTTACCCAGAGGATTGGAGCCCCAGTGCCCCACCCCACCCCATCACAGTGTCCTTGTTCTCTGTAAACAAGCCTATTTTTTTCATTTGGGGTTTTGTGGTGAATGCATCTATGCTGTCTGCAGGGGTTGCAGGATGGCTGTTCATCTTCTTCTGTTTAGAACTCCTTCTCAGACCCCAAAGAGCAAGACCGTGACCCTCTTACGAGGTGAAAAAAAAATGAGCATGAGTTTTCTTTCCCCTTCTTAGTCCTTTTTGGGGTGAAAAGACATCCTCTAGCTTTTCCATTAGAGATAATTAAGGATCAAGGCTTCTAGGGGTTATTGACCAGCTCAGTCTTGTTCTGGTGTTGACAGCTTTTATTATGTTTTTCATTTTTAATGTACTTGGGTGGATCTTTAGTTCTCAGCTTTCTGAAGAGTCTTGCTTTAGTTCACTTGAAAGGCTAAAATCACTAGCTTATCATGCCTATAAGGGAAGGAGTTACACAAAGGCTAAAATAACCAATAACCCAACAACAACAAAATCTCCCCTTGCAGTCCCGTGGCAGCGTCATCCTCCGGGTGGCATCCCATCCCACTTGTACAGTCATCCTCCAGGTGGCATCCCATCCCACTTGTACAGTTCTTGGGCATCACCAGACTCAGGCAGAGGTCATCATAGAACCACACTGGTCAAGGACAAACTCCCTCCATTGGCAGAAGTGCCCTTCTTAGTGTTCTGGGCCACTGACCTGGGGTAGTGTACTATTGTGCCCTGGTAAGTTGTGATTTCTCAGGGAGATAACAAAATACATAGCTCATCTTGCTTTCCAGTTGTGATGGAGAATTGGGTGATATAATGCTAACTTTCAGGCAAAAAGAACTTTTCCAGCCAGGATCTTGAGTTGATCCCCACTCTTAAATTCACTGAATAGGGGCCTAAAGAGCCAGGGGCTTCAAGGACTAGAACTGGGTCTGCCAAAAGATCCCTTGCAGCATATTTTAATTATTAAAACAGGATATGTGAAAAGCAAAACCTTGTGTGTAGGAAACAGTTTGTGAGTTATTTATGAGGAAGGCCTCTGTGTGCCCGTTTGCCCTGGGCAGAGAATTGGCCTTTCCTTGGTGACGACTCCATTATTTCCCCAACGTTCCTTCTCCGACTCCCCTTCTTTCACCATCTGGGAGTGCTCTGAATTTTCCCGCTGCTAGCCTGGTCACCTCTGTCCCTTCCTGATGGTTTCTCTTCCTATATTCCTGTCCAGTCCTCAAGGCAGCCTGAGAAAGTCTGTGATCTTCTGTGTGGCTCTGGGGAGAGCCCAGCTTTTGGGATACGAGTGGGCCAGAATGAACCTTTTCTTTCTCATTACCGGTCAAATGATAGAACACCTTCAAAGTGTGTACAGAAATACCAACAATTCGTAACTCATGGAATTGTCATGTAGATATGCAGAATCTCGAACAGACCCAGGCTCTGTTGTTGCTTTGGGGTCAACAGAAAGGCAAGCTGCTTTGCCAGGTTTTGGTAAGTGACCATCCCAGATGTGGATTGATGGAATTTTGAGAAATGAGTTTGTATCTTGGAAACCTGGAACAAAGACGCATGAATTGATGTATGAGGAAGAAAGTTGTTTCTGTCTCCCTTAGGAGGGGCAGGTTGCATAGGGGCAGGTTGGGACAGAAGAATCCTACCTGTGACCTTGGGCGTTCATGGCAGCTAGACTCTAAACTGAATGGTACTTTCTCAGGGCCCATGTGTTGGCACTGACACTATAGGTTGTTTTTTTGTTTTGTTTTTTTTTGTTTGTTTGTTTTTAATTCACAGTGGGGTTTTATTTTGGGAATATTTTAAATTTTTATTCTTCAATTCAAGGGTTAATCATTCAATACCTAACTCTATGCTTTTCATTCTTCTAGTCACTGGGACAGTGAATGGGAAAACCTGCTTTTGTAGACATCCTATCAAAATGTATGACAGTGATCATCCAAGTGCTAAAAATAGGCCAGGCCCACCCAAAAGCATGGAAAGGTCATATGCTATACTCTGCTATGCTATGCTTTATACTGGCTTGTTCTCTCAGAGCCTACTTTCCTGTTAGGAGGCAGAAGCAAGGACAGAGTCGGATAGGAACCAGCTCTGAATTCTAGGGGAGAAGTAGGCACTGATTACATCACGGTTGGGCCCTCGCTTCTGAGACTTCCTGATTTGCTGTGCAGTGCATCAAAAGGGCAAGAGGTCACCTCTGAGGGACAGTGATAGTAAGATTCTGTCTTTTTGTATATATATGCAAATATAGGGTTTAGTAACTTCTCTAGTAATCTCAAACTAGGATATATGATAAAACATCAATGTGATTATTTAATATTGATTTTATTGTAGTGAAACCTTTTTACAATCATTGTGTTCATTGTTTTAAGTCACTCAGTTTATCAGTTATATGATGATAAAAATATTCAGCACTGCTGTCATGTAGCCATGGTTAGTAAAACAGACCTAGGCCAAAGCCTTTGGAAAACTGACTTTTGTACAGATTTTAAAATAAGTGTCTTCAGATTCAGTCAACCTTACCAAATAAAGGATAATATTGTTACTTCTCTCCTAGTACTCTTGTAGCACATCCCACCCCAAACATCCCCCCACCTCTGCACACACGCCCACGCCATGCCATGCAACACCACGCTACACCTGCCCCATCAGCAGGGCTTCTTTTATAGTTCCTGCTTTCTAATTAAAAGTCAGGGTTTTTTTCCTCCACTGCTTTCATTGTGTTTGGACATCCATGGGATGCACAGCACTGTTTAGTGGCGCCATGATGCCAGATTCTTTGTGTTAACAGCTTGCATGTTTGGAGTAAGCTTTGTGACTCATTGCAGCATTAGAGTTTTCTGAGACATGTTTGGCATGAGCAAGAGCTAGGTGCCATTTCTGTGGATTCCCACGCAGGTACTTATAAATGATGTTGCATGAATGAGAAGTTCTCAAATGTAAGATTCATCTAGAACTTAGGCAGTTTTAATACACCTTCTAGTTACTCAGAAGGCTACTGCTGCTCTTCATCTGTTTTTTACATTTGTTTTTGCTAGTCATTAAAGAACAGCTATCAGAAGAATGCTCCCCACCCCTCCCCAAGGCTGTCCTGTACTAAGCAATGCCTTTGTTGCAGATGGATAACGCACAGGACCTGCTGTCCTTTGGCGGTCTTCAAGTGGTGATTAATGGGCTCAACAGCACAGAACCCCTGGTGAAGGAGTATGCTGCTTTTGTGCTGGGGGCCGCCTTTTCCAGGTGAGCAGCATGGGTGGATTGCCATTGGCTAGAATCATTTGCCTTAATTGGCTTAAGGAAAGGTTATATTTGCCCTTCTAGTCACTAGTCAATATAGTACTGGTGAAGCTAGAGCTGAGTCAGTTTTCATTCCAAAGAGAAGGTTTCAGCCATGATTTCTATTCCTTTCATCATTTTTATATATATATATATATATATGTGTGTGTGTGTGTGTGTGTGTGTGTGTGTGTGTGTATACATACATGTATACACATATATATATCATATATAAAATAACAGACCCTTAGGTCATATTTTCTATTTTAGTAAAATGAATAAATGGACTGACCACATGTAGTAAGTAGTGAGAAATGGGAATAAGCTACAGGAGTTGATCATTTAGACAGCGAAGCCACATCTAATGACTAAGTGATAAATCTGACCAGGAAGGGCCTTCTGAGGGGCTGGGGCTTCCCCTGGTTGCTGGAATCATTCATGCGGTGAGGTGCACTCTCTGGGTGGAGTCTTTAGCATTTCAGTCAGTCTATCTTATACTGGAAAACCTAGCAGGCAAGATGAACAGCAGACAGCTTCTTGAAAGAAGGGATGTGGAGAAATATGTAGGTATCAAGTAATTTTACTCATTTGAAAAGGTCAGGATATCTTTATACTGTCATTATGTCCATTTAAAAATATCTGCTCATAAGACCATCTCATCTGTATTTCTGAAATAGAAACAGTTATTCTGATTCTTGCTTCAAGGGTGGTGACATTAGTATTGCGTTGCCTAGATAGTTTGTGCTGAGGTTGGAGAAAGGCTAGTCTAAATGCCATTGTAGAGTTTGTTTAACAAGAGTTTGTTTCTTTGTTCATTCTTATGTTTATTTAATTAGAACCTTAATCTAATCCTTTCTTTTCATTGCAAAATGAAGGATTGTTGTCCCAAGGACGAGGCTGCAAGTAAGCAAAGCCTGATCCCTTATCACACCTGCCTTTACTCATTGTCTGTGGTAGTGCTGTAGACAATCAGGCTCCAGCCTCCAGGGCACTGTGTCCCTTGGCCTCACTTTCCAAAGCCATGCTTTGTCGGAAAACCCAGTTCCTCCTGTCCAGCAGCTGGACACAGCTATGGCTTCAATCCAGGGTCTCCCTTCATAAAGTTGTAGAGACTTGACAATTTACTCAGGTTCACCATTGCTTCTCAAGCCGGAAGGGAACTAACTCAAACTCCAGCCCATTCATCTAGACTCATTTTTGAAATCTTTGTCTTATTCCAAACTACTTCCAGTATGAATGTGATATCCTACATATCTCTTGCCATTGCTTCTGGAAATAGATTTTTGGAGAAACAGTGGCATCTTCATACCTTCCATAACTTCCTTGTTAAAGGGGACTCTGGCTTAAGAAGCATGATTTAGACACTGTATTATGATAACCTCTCCATGACTGGACTATGTTAGTGTAAGAACATGTTAGCATTCATACAGCATCACTAAATTTAATAGAGATAAATATAAAATATTGCAATTTAGTGTTTTGATGGCAAGCACACTACTGTAGTCAAATGTTCTAGCTGGGTTTTTGATAGCTCACTGAAGGGCTGTTACAGTGACAGCATGGTATGGCGCCAGAGCTCTTGGAAGCCAGCAGCAGGCTTCCCGACACCAGGAAAATGTCAGTGTTTTATTCAAAGAGAAGCTTGACACAAGTAAGACTATTTCTGTGCAGAGAGGCTGGCTTCAGTGCTGTTGTCTGATATGCATTACTTACTTTTGATGTCCTGAGTATCAGCGCTTGCACCTCCCTAACTGCTTCAAGTGTCAGATGTGTAGTCACAGTGATTAGATAAGCTAGCTCTTTGCCAAAGGGCAATCAAGAAATAGTATCCTAGAGTCATGGGCTGGTGGGTAATCTTTTGAACTGGGAACAATAATAGGTGTCCAGTGTATTTCATAAAGGTGAATAGCAAATAAAAACATAGAAGAAGCACTTGCCCATAATAATGTGGCATCAGCATCATCATTACCTCATCTTAATGGCTCCTTTGTTACTATCAATTTCCCTATACAGAAGTCCTTGCATCATTTCTTTCTACAGTACAAACTCTGTCATTCTGTTTATGTCCCACCATGTCTCTTGCTGCTAATGTTGCTGCTTCATGAGAGTGTTTATTTGCCTGTCTGGGTTAATTGCTTAATAAGTCCTTCCATGCACATTTCTGTGGAGGAAGGGATCTCTTCCCCAGTGTTAAACACCAATTACTCCAAGGTAAGGAAAAGAATGACAGAAATATAATTGACATGGCTACTGAAATAAAATTTGTTCCTTTACTTAAACATGATTACCACCCAATTGAAGGTCACACATACTCATTTTCTGCTGCTTATTGCCCAAGTATAATAAGGTAGGTGAAATTCTGTGTAACATATGCAAAGGTTGTTATGCTGATAATTAGTAGATTCGTATCTTTATTGCTACTTTCTTTTAAAAGTCCCTTTCTTCCTCAGGGTATTTTCTTTGGCCTCTTTGTGACCTGATTCCACCCCATGGTGGCACATATGAGGGTCTGTCTGCAGTCGGAGCTACCAGGAGTCTTAGACAAGTTGTTTTTGCTTCTGTGGAAAGACGTTTTAGAAAGCCTTGTGAATTTCAGAAGCCGTAGCAGCTTTCTGTAATCTGCTTTGCTTCTTCTCTGCAAACTGGCCAGCTGTTTTTCTTTCCTCCTCCTTCCCTGTACAAAGCCTTTACATTGAACTAGCAGGAGTTAAACTATCAAGAACCTAGTGTGCTTGCTCCAGTGAGCACTGGTTTTGCTGTTCTTGCATTCCCTTCTCACATACCTTTCTTTTTTGTATCAGTCTTTAATGACTTGTATTTCTTATTTACATGTGTATGAATTTTATACATTTACACATATTAGTGTAATGCTTTTATTTGAATTGCTCACAGTGTGTATAATGTGATGGAACTTAACCCAGTACATAAAGGGATATCCATGTAGCATCAGCCACAGAGGAGGCATGCTCTATAACTGCTTCCTTGGCGCCTACCTCACAGGCTCCTCAGCAGATCTGGGGTTTGTATATGTTTCTTGAGCGAATGAATATGTGCCCATAGTGCTGCATATGTCCACCTTGTGCTCTTCTCAGTTTTTAAAAACGTTTTAGGTTATTTTATGTATATGAATATTTTGCCTGCATGGATGTATGTATGCCACATATGTGCCTGTGGCCCAAAGAGGTCAGAAGAGGGCATCAGCTCCTCCAGAACTGGAGTAATGAATGGTTGTGAGCTGTCATGTGGGTGCTGGGAACTAAATTTGGGTCCTCTGGAAGAGCAACAAGTACTCTTGACCATTGACCCAGCACTCCAGCTCTAGTTACAATTAATTTTTACCAATTTGCCAGTGCGTTACTATGATGACCCTTCTCTCTCTTTAACCTTTAATTCCCAGGTTTCTTTGCTAACATCCCCCAGTGAATCTCTCTGCCATGCTCTATCTTCTCTTCTCGCCTCCTGGTGGTTTTGTTTCCTGTTTTCTTTCAGTATTTCAATATCTTCTAGTGTTTGGCCATGGCCCACCCCCCTCTCTTTTGTTGTTGTTTTTTGTTGTTGTTGGGGGTTTTTTTTTTTTTTGTCTGTTTGTTTTTGACAAGGTTTCTTTGTGCAGCACTGTCTTTCCTAGAACTCACTTTGTAGACTATGCTAGCCTCGAACTCACAGAGATCCACCTGCCTGTACCTCCCAAGTGCTGGGATTAAAAGCATGCACCACCATGCTCAGCTCACCATCTTTCTTGTCTTCATCTTAGGTCTCCATGATTGCTGTTGCTCGCCCTTGTCCCTGCTGTAGACAGTGCCCTCTGTGTTTTCCCATCAGCCTTCATGTTCCTCACTCTCTGTGCCCTAAGGCTTGTGCCTACTAGTCCACCATGATATTCAAGGTACACTTACTCTGTTCTACCTCCACTACAACTTAATAACCTTTATTTTCCTTCTCTTTATTTCCAAACTTCTTGAAAGAATAAAAAAAGGATAATAACAAGTTGCATTATGTTAACGTCCTCAACCCCACTATATTTACAATCTGGTCTCTGTCCCTCCATCCATGAAAAATTACCAAGAGTACTTTGCCATCATTGATATCTGTACAGAAGTCAACAACATTAGCCATGACATCCCATGGAAATTGTACTTCTTGGCTGTTATGTCATTATAGACTCCTGGCTGTGACTGATTATCTTCCTCCCTTTTTTCTGTGCTAGAGATCCAGTCCAGGGCTTCACACAGGCCAGACATGTGCTCTACTACTGAGCTACATCTCCAGCCCACCTTTTTTTCTATGGCAACATCATCCTCTACTGTCTTACAGTTGTAGCTACTCACGAAGATCCTTCCAGCCTTGTCCTCTCTGCCAATGCCTTTCTCTTCTATAGTTTCACATACCCTCTAATCTTGAATCACTCGAAACTCTGCATTCAAGTCCAGTCCTTTTCCTAAGATTTCCTCCTGCTACCAGACTGTTTGAATCTCACACTCTATGAGGGAAAAGTTGAATTCATTGTTGTTTCTTTGACAAACTCCATTTTTCTTCCCACATTCTCTTTTCAGTTATTCTTGTCACAGTTATTGTAGTTATTCCAGGTTGGAACTTTTCAATGACGTTTGAGTCTCTCCCTTCGCTCGCCCTCTAGTGCTGAGGGCTTTTGTGGGTTTTATCTCCATTACTGTTTTCTACTAAACCATTTCTCTTTTTCATTGACTTTAAAGAAGCTTGACATTTTAAGTTCAGTATCTTGTCCAGAGTGGGAGCTCCCCTCTCCTGTGCTGGGAAATGAGACATGAATAATCTAAACCAAGCATGGTAATCCCATTCTCTATGGATATTGATTGCTTTAGAGATGGGAGTGTGATCCAGTTCTGACTGATACAACATGGAGAGGTATTGGTAGAAAGCGTTCTGTAAGCTCCTGTGAGTAGAGAGCTCGGGACCCCTCCCCCTCTGCTTCTTGCCCTGAGTGTCTCTGTTTTGGAACCATAGCAGCTGCCTTGTACCAGTGAGGCTAGAAGGGAAAAGATGAGGAGCCAGTGAGCTGACAGAGCCTGTGTCCTTTCCAATGCTGTGGAGACAACTGTAGTGCTGTTTGCAGACATTCATTTTCAGCTGTTCTTGTAAAAAGTAATTAAATGTATTTTTTAAATCACAGTTAATTATCATACTGATCCTTGTAACTGAACTTACATTCATATTGAGAAACTTCCAAAATCTCTCTCAGATCTATTTTTGGTTGGTTGGTTTTATTGTTGTTGTTATGTGTGTTTGTTTTTCGAAGACACAGTTTCTCTGTAGCACTGGCTGTCCTGGAACTCTTTGTAGAATAGGCTGGCCTTAGACTCACAAAGATCCACTTGCTTCTGCTTGCCTCTGGCTCCTGTGTGCTGGGATTAAAGGTGTGTGCCACCACCGCCCAGGCATCTCAGACCTTTAAGTGTGTTATATTCCCCTTGTTTCTTCAGAGTACTTGTCTCAGTTTGCAGTTATGTAGTTGTTTGATTACTTATTTATATCCCTCCTGGATAATACTTGAGAGGCTAGGAGTCCTTACATTTTAACTTTGCTATTCATTCTATACACAGGGTCTGGCCTTAGATGAACAATCAGGAAGGAATTATGGTGAGGAAGGGTAAGTGAAGAGACAAGTCAATGGCAGTGGCTCCTAGGAAGTGAGCCACTCACTCATCTCAGAAGATAACCACCAGGGCTGAGTGGACAGTGCTGTTTTTATTATTAATGATGTAATAGTGGATGATTCAGACACCACACCTTGACCCTTTAAAACATAAGGCCGTGGAAAGGAGTATGTTACCCCACTGGCTGAAGGCCCAGAAAATAGAAGGTTAGAGATTTGGATGAGGTCAGACATGGGAGTTGCCAGCATTTAAATAAAAGTTTAAATGTGACCTGTAGGACCAATGTGTCATCTTGCCTCAAGTTCTTAATTCTCTATACTCCTCCAGTTACAAGGGAGGTGCTCAAGTCATGTTTCTAATAAATTGATTAGTGTAATAACCAAACTGGCCCAGGCAATTGGATAGCCATAGCTCCTAAGCTGCATTCAAAAGCTGATTAGTGTTTTTCAGATGACAGTTAATGACAAAAGGAAAATGAGCCGTAGGCCTCACCAGCTGCCCTGCGTCCTGGGGAGGGAGGCACTACCTGCTAATAGACTTGTCCTCAGATGTGCCCTGCCTCCCCAGACTTTTCACTGTCGAATAATGCTCCTTTTATTTCTTTCCTTGCTCAGCCTCAGCCCTCAACATTCTTTTCTTTATCTGAAGTTTTATTAGCATTTGTTGCCTGGACACCTAAACTGACTCTAATACATTGACTTCTTTGTAAGTCACCAATGCCTTCATTTCTTCCCCAACAAACTTGAATGCTTTGGGGAGTGAGAGTGGGTACACAAGTCCACAGCACTTTACAGAATCTGAGTCTGTATGACCGCTCCAAGCATAAATGGTCTAACATAGAAACCAAAGCCACTAGAAGTTAGAGGAGAATGGTGTCACCAAGAGCAGGAACTTGTCATTTTCTATATTTTTGTTCCATTTTGTTTCTCTTCTACTGAGTATGTATTATTTTTGTAATTAAAATTTAAAACAGTAACAAAACAAAGCAGAGTGGAACTGGGAGATTTCTATATCTAATAAATGTTTCAAGCACCAAAATACCTGGAAGTGCTAGATTAAATACTTAAAAGTTTCTGTGCACACTCAGTTCAGCAGTCAGGAAATGGTAGGGCGGTATCCTTGCATAACTTCAGGGGAAATGAGTAACATCAAACCTTTATGTGATAGCTCTGAGAGAAAGTACAAAAATTCTAAATTCAAATAAGATCTAAATCCTAATAGGCACAGAACACTGGAGCAGACAGCTGCCTGAGGGACACTGCCATCCTCGAGTGGCTGTGAGCTTCCAGCTTCAGCTCAAAAGTTACAGAAGAAAAGCTTAAGACTTCTGAATGAGAGAATAGAAAAACGAAATCTTGTAGTCAAAAGGAGTTGTTCTTACAGCTTTGAATACAAAGAGAAATATCTCTGCTAAAGTTCTTCACCCTGGACAGCTCTGGAATACATTTGTGTTGAAAACCACATTCCTTTTTTTATATTCTGAAAAACCCAAGCTACTACACTATGGCTATTTCTTTTTCTTCCTGTAATTACACATTGTTTGTCTGTATTTTGAGCTATTATTGTTAAATGTATACCCATATGGTTCAAGTAACGTCATGTCTATACCTTGTGTCCTTAGTTAGAAGTATCTTGGCTCCTGTGGAAGTTACTTTTGTCTTAAAGTTTGCTTGCTATTAATACATCTACTAACCTTGTATTTTTGGGGTATATCTTTTTCGTATCTTTCAGTCTTCATTAACACTATATTTTCTAAATATCTTTTGTTATGTGGCATATAGTTATAATTTATATGTGTGGATATGTGTATGTGGTATGTCTTAAGTTGCTTTTCTATTGCTGTGAAGAGACACTATGACCAAGTCAACTTATAAAAGAAGGCATTCGCTTGGGGACTTGCTTACAGTTTTAGCGGGTAAGTCCATGACCACATGGCTGCCTGGCAGGCAGGCAGGTAGGCAGGCGGGCAGGCAGGCAGGCGGGTACTAGAGCAGTCATGAAAAGCTTTCATCTTGATTTGCAAGTTGAAAGCAGAGAAACAAAGTGACTGGGCCTGGCTTGGGCTTTTGAAAACTCCGAGTTCATCCTAGTGACACACCTATTCCAAGAAGGCCACACCTCATAATCTTCTGAAAACAGTTACAGCAGGTGTGAGGAGCAAGGATTCCAATACATGAACTTAAGGACCATTCTCATTCAAACGACCACATGGCATAAACATGCTGGTGTACATGTGTGTGCTCATTCTTATGCCTGCAGAGGCTGGATCATTGTGTCTTCCTCAGGGGTTCTCTACCTTATTTTTATTTTAAAATCAATTTATTTTGTCTGCATGCATGTTTTGCCTGCATATATATATGTGTGTGTCATGGGCATGCCTAGTGCTTGTGGCAGTCAGGGCTTTGGATCCCCTAGAACTGTAATGACACAGTTGTGATGCTGGGAACTGAACCTGACAAGTGCTCTTCGCTGCTGAGCCATCTTCCAGCCCCCCACCTTATTGAGGCAGTGTCTCATGTAGGCCAGGCTATCTTAAACTCCCTCTGTAGCTGAGGATGGCCTCCAGAGTGCTGGCTTACAGACACCATAATGAGCATATTGCCAGTTTTGTAGTTTTGCCTTCTAGGGGCAGGTAGTTTTACAGTTTTTTTAGAATGTTTTTATTCATATCTAATTATCAGAAAATTTCATCATTATATGTCCAAGTATGATTTGTTTTAATTTGCTCTCTTTGGCTCTCGGTGTGCTATTTTAAACTACAGACTTCAGCTATGGAAATTTTCTGGTTTATTACCAGTACTATGTGGTTCATTGGCTCTCCCCCATATTCTCTATTTGCGGATGATATTAGGCCATCTGTTTCTAACATCTCTCAAGTGTTCGTTTTTTTTCTCTTTTTCCCATGTCAGATGGGTAATGTGCTGACATCATGACAAAATTTGAGGCGACGTATCTCACACAGTAGCTGAAAACCCACTCATTACACTTAGAAAACACAAGAGGGTCTCTTCCTAAGTGCCTTTGTCTTCGTCTTCCTGGTGATTCCGGTCGCTTAACAGGGTTCTTTTCTTCAGTGTGTTTAATGTGTTTATCACATCCATGAAGTTTTTAGTATTAAATGATTGTATTTTTCAATTCTAGGAGTTTCCTGCTAATTATTGCTTTAATTGAATTGAAAATTTTAATATGTAGCATTTTGACTATTGTTCAATTGAAATGATTTAAATTTTAATTGTGGTTTCTTTGGTTCATATGAAATTATATTTCTCAATTTCCAAATATAGTGGAAAGTTTGTAGTCATTGTTTTTGTTATGAACATTGAGGCTGTAGCCAGATAAATGCTCTTAATTATTAAGCATTTGAAAGAAGTGGGGTTTCTACATGGTTGGTTTTGTGTTGTGGTTTGGATCAGTGTCACCTAGAGGTCTGTATATTAGAAAGGCTTGGGCTTCAGGACAGCGCCCTTTGGAGATAGTCTCTGCCTGTGTCCTAGCTCATGGATTTAGTGGTTTGCTCCAGGTCTGTGTATTAGAAAGGCTTGGGCTTCAGGACAGCGCCCTTTGGAGATAGTCTCTGCCTGTGTCCTA
>JADRCD010223181.1:0-46715 GCA_019843815.1 Montemys delectorum
TTGGTTTTAATTGATCGGTTTCATACTGTTGTAAGCCATAACTTTTTATTCCTTGGGAAATCTGGCAAGTTTTTTTTTTTTACCTGACAAATTTTCATCAATTTATTATGTACGTGTTTTAAAACATGTATTAATTATGTTCAGACCATATCGTGAGTATTCATTATAGTCAGCCATTAATTGTCTCACTACATTGAGATTTAATTAGTATGACTTCACACGTTTATCATATTTGTCATGAGAATACTTCTCAGTTTTCAAGAAGACAGCCCTTTGCTATTACCAGCACTTGCAGTGATGGGCAGTACAACTCCTCAACTTGGGTCTAGTTACGTGACATTTCATATTCTGATAATGCTATCCTACTCTGTGCTTCTGTGAATTTGACTTGTTTTGGAAAACTAATATAAGAAAGACAATGCAATATTGACCCTGGTGCCCATTGTCTTTACCTTATGTAATACACTCCAGATTTATCCATGTTTGTAACAAAGGACAGGGTTTAAATGTTTTCAGGATAGTGGATGGTACTCTGGTATATTCATAGCACAACTTCATGATCCTTTCATCCACTAATGGACAATTGTGCTGGTTTCATATTTTTCCTAGTATTAGCCTGATATTTGAATGAATGCTAGATATTATGAAATTGTTTTTGAAAATGCTAGAAACGTTAATTTTTTAATTAAAAATTTTAAAATGTTTCCTTACTTTTGTACTTTTGCGGTTATGATATAATTATAATTTCTTCCTTTCCTTTTCTTCTTCCAAATCCTCCCATATACTCATCCTACTCTCCTTCAAATTCAGCCTTGTAATTCTCATTGTTAGCCCATACAATTGTCACTGTATGCATATATGCATATCCATATGCATATATGCAAATTCATATGCATATATGCAAATAGATCAAACTATCTGATCCCGGATTGTTCTGTATTCACATGTGTGTCCTTTCTCATTCCTTCATCACCCCTAGTTAAGGTTCCAGTACCCAAAGCATGAAAGAACATGTACCATGAAGATTTCTGTCTTACCATTTGACACTGGAAAATCTAGCTATATAGATAAAGATAGAAATATAGGCAGGTATATATAGCTACAGATAAATAAATGGGGATATAAATATATATATATATATATATATATATATATATATAATTGTATATACATATACATAGCTATATAGGTAGATATAGATAGACACATACATATACAGAGAGATAGAGAGATATAGATATCTAATATGTATCTATGGATATATATATTTCAAATACATATCTATATATGCATACATAGATTTTACACTATAGATATAGACTGGTATAGATGATATAGATATAATCCTCTAACAGACAACCTGGTCTATGTTCTTGAATGCTTTTGGTGCTGGAATTGTGAAAAGGGTAATGAAGGGATGACAAAAGAACATACATGTGAATACTGAAAAATATGGGCTTGGATAGTCTCAGTTCTTGGATGGAGAATCCATAGTACCCAGAAAGTTCAGAATGTTTAATAACACTTGCTGCTCTTCCAGAAGACCTGGATTCACTTCCAGTGCCACCTATAGTGCCCAGTACCAGAGCATACTATTCCTTCTTGTGGCCCCTGAGGGCAGCAGGCATGCACATGGTGCATGGTTAGATATGCAACCCAAAAATCCATACACATACATTTTTTAAGAATGTAAAGTAAAATAAAAACGGTCAAGTACAGCACAGCTTTCAGAATGTTAAGTTATGTACACTATTTCAGTGTGGAATATTAAAGGGGAGAGGTTTCTTCCTGTTGACCTTGCTTCCACAGTGATATGTTGAAAGGACATTTTTAGAAGTCCTATTGTGAAGTTCATATACTAAGAAAGCAATATGCCAAGGACTCGTGTTTGTATGGGTTCTTCACATTAATAGTCTCAGAATGTAGAAAATACATGGGACCACCCAGTAAATCGTATATGTCTAGAATTGCATTAGGCTAAATCAGAGTCAAGAGTCTTTTTGGATGTCGAATTTTATTTGAGTGTTTGAATGGAAGTTTTATTTGCAGTTTAGCATTCTGCCTTTTGATAATTCATTCAGGCTTCTTCATGAATGACCTGTTTTAAGAAGAGATTATTGAAGAAATAGGACTTAACTGTATACTTTAGTGCTCTTCCAAGAATTCATTTTAAGTTGAAACCCAAAGATATGTATGAACTCGTCTTTTAAAAATATATTTTTACTAATTTCTTAATAATTATATATTTTATGTATGTATATGTACATACAGTATTTTTTGTCATATCTACACCCATTCCTTATACTTTCTTTCAAATCTATTCACTTACTTCTTCTAATTTCATGTCTTCTCTTTTTCTTTTTTACAATCTACCAAGGAACTCAAGTTTCTCTCTTTTTTTTTTTTTTTTGTTTTTGTTTTTGTTTTGTTTTGTTTTTTGAGGCAGGGTTTCTCTGTAGCCCTGGCTGTCCTGGAGCTCACTTTGTAGACCAGGCTGGCCTCGAACTCAGAAATCTGCCTGCCTCTGCCTCCCAAGTGCTAGGATTAAAGGCATGCACCACCACCGCCCAGCGGAACTCAAGTTTCTATTAGTCACTGCAAAGTAATGAGGGAGCCCCCACTCATTTTTTCTAGTCTATCATAAGCTACAATCAGAACCACGGTACATTATCCTTGGTAATTGTCTGTCTCCTATGCATAAGGTGCATGGTCAAGGCTGAGTGATTGTGAAAGAACACCAGGTGCTCTGAGTATAGCCAAGTGGGTTGCAGGGTAATAGAAGCTAATAGAATCCTGAAATACATTAATTCACAGCTGAAAACTATATTTGACCATAGGAACATCAAAGAGCTGGTAAACTACAACCCCCTGCCAGAAACCAAGTAGTGCTATGGTGGGGAGGGGGGTGGTTCTGCTTGGAAAAGCACTAAATGGAAATGCTGTCAATCCTGTGGGAACCTCAGTGCCCATGTACCTGAAGTCAACTTAGAGTCAGTTCTGAATTCCAATGACTGACTTATGGTGATTCATTTTATTAAAAGGGGGGCAATCTTTCTTACTTATAAGAGTTTTGTAAAAAATCAAATCAGGTAGAATTTGCTATCTCATGTAATTTCAAATATACCTGGAAAGTCTAATAAAGGACTATGTCAAGACAGGAATGGTCTTAGGAAAAATATGGAAGAGTATTTTACTCCAAGACCAAAGAGGAAACACTGTAAACAAATTTTATTCACAGTCACAATATAAATAATTTAGTGGGTACATAATTCCAGGACCATAAGCTATCTGTCCAGGATGCAGACTTAATTTTGGTCGTAAGACATTAAGTTGTCATTAGCAAAAAACAGCTTAAAGAGTGTACCCATAGTGCAAAACTCATTTTGCTGTAGTTGGGTGGTGTGTTTCTGAGAAAAAATATCAAATTCCCTCCTTTTAGAACCCACCAGAACATGACAATGAAGTGGGAAATCACAGTAGCTTAATTAACAGGGCTGAAGGCTATATACATAGACACATCAAAAGTATGTGCCCATATTGTGGTAGCTTAACACTGCACGGTCAGAATACTTGCCCAAAGGTAATAAAAGGAAAATTTCAAGCTCTGTGATAATTGCAAAAGATAAAGTGGGCATCAAGTGTCAACTGAGAAGACATTCATTAGCAGATGGGTAACATCACTAAAGGCTTGGTGACAGTTTTCTTGAGCTTTCAGATGTAGATTAGGGAAGTCTCTAATATAGGAGCTTTAAGAGTACGCAGCAGCATGGTGCTGGTTGCAGAATAAAGAGTCTGTAACTATCACCTCTTCTTTCTTCCTTCTGGAGACATTTACACTCAGGTAGTCAATCCAAAGGCAAAGATATTTCCATTTAATGTCTACATCCCTTAAGCTGCTGCCAAGATCTTGCTTCAAGGCATTTCACTAAATCTTCACTCTCACTTAAGAAACTGCTAAACTGAAACAAACCATGTAAGTTAAGGCAGCAAAGAACGCTGAGAAGAATGAGGTTGGACTAGGAGTCTTGGGTCCTGCTAGCCTGCCTTTACCCTTCTGTATGGCCTTGAGTACTCAGTTTCTTTGTGGAGGAGGTCTTGTGAATCACCAAGGTGACATTTCTTTCTGTGAATGCCCTTCCCTGCCCCCTCTACCCCCACCCCCAAGTTCTCAGCTGTCTTCTTCTGGTGTGCTCCTTGAGATATTCCAGAGGGGAAGGCTAAAGCTTTCTGGAAGCTTCAGCTGATGGGGTCTCAGAAGAATTCTCATATTATGTGGGAGAGATGGCAAGACTGTCCATAGAGATTAAGAAAACCATTTTTACAAATGTTAGATCTTGTTTGGGAATATTAATGTAGGTTAAAAATGAGCTAGATTCTGAAGGTAATCCAGGCCAGTTTACCATCCCCTGCTACTTTGTTTTTTTTTTCTGTTTAATCTATTAGGTTAGTCCTGGGCTTATCTCAAGAGGTCCAAAACTACCTTAGGGCAAAACAGTGATGATCATACATATTTTACTTTAGTATGTAGTACACTTCACATTTCTACAGAACAATAATAACCATAATTACCATTTATTGAGTGTATGCCTGGACCCGTTACAGCTTTAAATGGTTCATATTCTCCTTTAATTCGCATAATACCCTGTAAAGTAGAATTCATTATTTTTCAAATGATGAAAACATAGCTTAGAATTGCTTAATTTCTAAATTAACACAACTGGTAAGTGATGGAGCCAGGATTTTCATCAAAATCTGGTTTGACCCTTATTACTGGGCTTTGATGTTGACTCCTTCAAGGAGCCCACACAGCAAATCCACTGGTACACCACACAGTGCAGATCATGTCAAAGTCTTTGGGCAGTTTAGTGGCAAATGAATTAATCAAAAATAATTAAGCATCTTAGGCATACTAAACAAAGAAAAAATAACTAAGACATGGCTGGATCTCCACATGAATTCCTCCTGATGCAGCATTTTCTGCTGTGACAGAAAAAAATAATAAAGCCCCTTGGTAATTTGAAGCATATACAGCAATTAATTTCCCATTTATAGGGCCTGTTTTTAGAACTGCATTTCAATTTTTTAAAGCACCATTTCAATATCTGTGCTATAACTGATAATTATTTGGGGAAGGGGACAAGAACAAGGGGATTTCAGTGATAGCACAAACATTTTTAATGCAACAGCTGCAAGGCTTAAATCACGGATGTGCCAAGAGCACTGGAGCCTGTCAGAGAAGGGATAGTATGTAGTTACTGCCTCCTTACCCAAGGTCGCTGGTGTGAGTCTACCCAAACCTAACTGTGGCTGGAGGTCACCTTCACTTGATAGCTCTTTGGTGGCCTCAGTAAATGAAACAGAGCACTTGTCTAATTAACTCTTGGGCAACCACTGAGGACTAATGCCAAATGGTCTCACTCTTGATGTGAGAGGGATGTTTCACTGTGTTCCTTGAGGGATATTATTATTTATTATTATCATTATTGTAATTGATTATTATTGTTATTTATTGTTTGATTGATTGTTGTTGTTGTTGTTAGAGTGAGATAGGATTTGACAAGCATCCAGAATACAATTTGGATAGAAGAACAACTCCAGTAGCTTTTGTTGATATGTCAGGATTGCAAAGGTTAGCACAGGGTCAGGAATAAAATTCATCCTTCTATTCAAGCCTTGTACCTATTTAAGGTCCTTGCCTACTATAGAGCTGCTCAGGACTATAAACATACAAAGCCTTCATGAATTCTAGTCACCTCTGCTCTTCATGTATCCTATTATGCTCAAAATCGCTCATAACTTTGCGTTTTATTGTCATTTCACTCAGGATGGTCAAATGAGAAATATAGGACATTAAGCTCTTCCATTGGTCCACTGACTCATAACCAGACTAAAATCCTCATATGGTGATTATATATCTCTTGCATCCTTATCCTGAATAAATGAAACACTGTATAAAACTGAACATGAATTCTCCTTGGCTACCCTACCTTACACCATTTTGCTCTTACGTTCTTTGTAGGAAGAAGAAGAACATGAATTAACTAGGTAATGTGTTTAAATCTCTCATTTTCATGGGCATTTTTCAATCACAGCTCATTTTAATTCTGTTCATCCTAAATATATACTTGCTTCTGTGTTTCAGCTGTCCTATCCTAGATGAATCTCTGGGCCCAAGTGGATGGAAGTCCCTTGCTTTATTTGTGGACCAAACCACTCATCTGACCCATGTTTGTCATTGGTGACCACTTGGAGACCAAGGTGCATTCCTCAGAGAGACTTAGCATGGTATTGAATCAAATGACTCTCAAGATATTCTAAAGGGTCACAGAAGAGTTAGCGGTGCTTAGTAAATATTTGTGGAATCGGTTGAATAAGCTAAGGACCCTGCATTCCTTGTCTTGGCTTCTGTGGGCAGTTCCCTTCATTCTTTTCCACTTCAACTTGCCAGTCTCTGAAGAAATCCCAGACCACTGAAGACCCTATACTTACATGCTTATTGAAGGAGATAAAGAACTGTGAGTCAATACCTGGTCCCTGACTCAACAGCCACCTGCATACTAATTACTTCAGTGATTCAAACAGCCGTCCCAACTGCCAGTAGAGTGCATATGAATTTCTACCTCTGCACCTGACTGTAAGAAATGTCACGTTGTTTAATTTTTCTAAATCAAATTAGTTCTGACTTTGTGCCCACATGAGTCATGATTGGGAGAAATTCAAACCCAGTAATATGTTTCTGAAGACAGGTGGCTTCTATGAGAATCCGTATAAGACTAATGGAGGACATGATGTTTTCTAGTCTTTATACTACTGATTGTTTCTGACACATGTAGAGTTGATTGCTTAGTATTTAGACCTGGTGTTGAAGCTTGGGTGCAAGGGTCTTGATGAAGTCCAAACCATTAGACCTGGCATCCTATTTCACAGTACATAGACTAGGCATGTCCAGAGCATTGTGAGAAAATAAATTCCTTCCCAATCCTTACTTCCTTCACATTCATTAATACAATGTTCCTTCTTTAAGATAGCCATTTTCTCTCTAATCCTACACACACACACACACACACACACACACACACAAACACACATGCACACACACAAACACACATACACACTAATCCCAAATAGATACGTATATGGATACATAGACCATTATTACTCCAGAAGATATATTAACCAGGATAATGATTATTCTATTTTGTAAATTGATGCTCTCATAAAATAAAACATACACAGTGGAAGTCTGCCTCTGGCTCCTGGTACATATTTCCTAGGTTCCTAGACTCTCTAGAACAGTGATCCTCAACCTTCCGAATGCTGTGGCCCCTTCATACAGTTTCTCATGTGTGGTGACTCCCAAATATAACGTTATTTTTGTTGCTACTTTATAACTGTAATTTTGTTATTGTTATGAATAGTAATGAAAATGTATGTATTTTTTGGTCTTAGATGAGCTCTGTGAAATTCATTTGACTCCCAAAGGGATTGTGACCTACAGGTGGAGAACCACTTTAGTGGTTGAGTGATAAACTTCTGAGATGACAAGTGACTGGGGACTCCTAGACAGATTGTGAATGGGTTTTTCAACTCTATCTCTTGACAGCAAGGAAGAAGTGGGACTAAACTTGAGTTGCTACTGGCAGAAGCATGTTCTCCTCTTGAATCCTAGCTTCCTGAGCCATAGGTAGTTGACTAGGTTTACAGTGACAGATATGAATTCCTTCCTCTTTAGCAGGATTTAAGACTAACTACACTTGGTTGATTGATAACCCACAAGCTTAAAGTTCCACAGTTCCATCATTGGTGATATCTTGCCATGTCAGTCATATTATGGGTAATGGGATTACAACTGAATAGGAGTATTGATTTTTTTTCTCTTGGTAGCTTGCATAGCACCATCCAATAGTATGGAAGCTATTCAGCTATAGGAGGGGAAGGGGCTTCCAAATGAATTACAGTTCTATTTCACCAACTCCTTGTGTCCTCAGTAAAAGGGCCTTACCTTAAGATCCTGTGAGGATTCAAGGGCAACCCAAAGGCAATAGCCTGTTTATTGTCTTGAGGATCTTTTAGATTTCTCTTACAATCTCCAGAGAAGACTTTCCATGTTTGGCACTGGGGCTTTTGGTATATAGTTAATGGCTCTTGAGGAGAGCATTGTCACACCAAGTGGTATAACTTATATTATATATTATATAGCATGCATTATGTATAATTTAGGTAAAATATAAAATAATATGAGCCCCTGTGTCTTTCAAGCATTGTTGGTCTTTTATCCCCTCCATACTTTCTCTTTGTATTGTTCTCCCTCTCCCAGTTCCAACAAAAGCCCATCCTTCTTTTTCATTCCCCACTTCTTAGCATCTATGTACTGCCTTCCCCTACTCCTGAGCTACTCTCACCCTTGATCCCTTTTCACTTTCCTGATTTCTGTGCTTAGGTCACTGCAGGTTATATACTCAGATCTAATGATTCAGAGCTAGGATTCACAAACAACCAAAGTGTGTCATTTCTGGCTCTGGTTTAACTCACTCATATAGTAATCTCTAGTTCCGTACATTTGCCTGCAAATATCATCATCTGTTTTCTTTCACTCATTGAGCTGGATACCATTGTGTATGAGGAATACATGTTCATTATTCCTCATCAGTTGAAGGACATTTAGGTTTCATCTGTTCCTAACTACTATGGACCATGAGCAAAACTGATCAGCCATCTGTAGGGATGTTGAGTTCTTTGGACATATGCCAGAGAGTGATATAGCTGGGTCATGTAGTATGTGTACTTTTACCTTTATGAGGATGCTATACACTGATTTCCATAGTAGCTGCACCCACCTGTGATCCCATCAACAGTGAAAGAGGGTTCCTCTCTTTCTTTTTCTTTGCCAAAGGCACCTATCATTATACCCAGAAGGTACGTGCAGTTCTCACCTCTAATAAAGAAAAGCTTTTTTTTTTTTTAAACAGATGGAGATGGCTAAAGAGATATTTAGCTGGTCAAAATACAGGGATAAGTTACAGTGAGGCACCAATCCCAACTAATACATCATGCAACCAAGTCCTAAACCTTTAAGGTCAGGAAAAATTTTAGAAGGGGGGCAGAAAATTGTAAGAGCCACAGTCTCAAGACACCTACTTAGAGATTGTGGCCCCTAAACATGATGGGGGAGAAATGTATACATGATCTCCCAATAATATAGCTACATAAACAAAACAAGAATAATGAAAATAATAGTTAACATGCCAATATATACAGGGGAAATGAGGGAATTCCATGTACTACTACTCTTAGATGAAAAGATATAAGTCAAAGGCTGCTGAGAAATTGAGAATCAGTTGCTTCAAGAATAAACACATTCGGGCTGGAGAGATGGCTCAGGAGTTAAGAGCGCCAACTGCTCTTCTGAAAGTCATGAGTTCAAATCCCAGCAACCACATGGTGGCTCACAATCATCTGTAATGAGATCTGACTCCATCTTCTGGGGTGTTTGAAGACAGCTACAGAGTACTTACATATAATAAATTAATAAATTAAAAAAAAATGAACACATTCATAGCATGCCCATTCTCAAATGGTCACCCCTGGAATCATGCAAATAGGAGCAAAGGTTGGTGTTTGTGTGTGTGTGTGTGTGTGTGTGTGTGTGTGTGTGTAAAATTAATATCAATTATAAGTTAATATAAATCTATTGTTTAATAATACACATATTATTAATAAACATATTAATAATCCATACAATCAAATGACACATAATTAATAATCATATTCAATATATAAAACATTAATTACTAATCAATTACATGTGATATTCATTATGTATAGAAAGCTACATGTAGATAGATAAACCATATACATAAATAATTAGCATATAAAATTAAATAAGAGCTCATGAATATTAGAAAAAGAACAAGAAGGAGGGAAGGATAAAAGGGATGTAGATATACTATCTACTCATGCAAAAAAAAATTCCAAACAAACCAAAACTATCAAAAAAATCTGAACTAGCTACTGTTGGAGTTGGTCTTATGTGCTGTGTATTCAGATGCTGAGTTTTTCCCCCAAGATCAAGTTGCAGTCTGGACATGGGCATTGTATTGACCAATGTGCTTTAAGGAATGCTATCCAATAATCACTGATTGGATAATAAAAGACTGGAGCCTGTGACTGGGCAGGAGAGAGGAAGGCAGGGCTTGAGATCAAGTAAGGGGTCTCAGGTAGGGATCATGGGGAGAGAAACGGGTAAGGGAAGAGGAAGGTTATCATGAGGCATAATGGATCATGACCATGTGACCAAGAGAAAAACACTCTGAGGACACATATGGAGCAGAGCAAACAGAGCAAGTCTCAGTTGACAAGTAACACAGGACTTTCGCTGGGATGTAGGTTAGAACAGCTCAGAACCTACACAGTTTGGGCTTACAGTTTGTATAACAACACCAAGTTTCTGTGTATTTTATTCTACAGCTCTATGGGCTAGAGTGGGGCAGAAACTCCCCATAAAATCACTTCAATAGCTTACAGTTGGCTAGTGATGTATTTAATTATGTAGGCACTGAAGCCTTAATAAAACCCCAAAGGCTTTTCATAGGGTTTCTTGGTTTCTTGACTGCAGAGCATGTCGGAACTCCTGGACGGTAGAGTCCAGGAAAGGCAGGAAGCCACATACTGTCCCCAATTTGCTTTACCATGTGCATCTATCTCCATATCTGGGACATGTATATCCTTTGCAACATGCTTTATAATAAGTACTAATCCTAAGTCCATTGGGTCCCTGACTTCTCTTAGGCATGCTAGCAAATTAACTGTCTTGGGGAGGGTTGTGGGAACCCCAGCAGCCTGTTGGTGAGGATCATCCACAACCTGGGGCGTTAAAAAGGCATTTGAAATGGAATCCAGTCTGACTTCTGAGCTTGTAACCCATGGGGTCTGGTGTTCTTCTGGGTAGATAGTCAGAATTCAACTGTATCATAAAAGAGCCAGCTACTGTGTGCAGGGCTGATTACATTGGATGGAGGAATCATGTTCACAAATGTGTTCTGTTTGTACCGAGCAGGAGTAGGCTTCATTTCTCCAGATTCATTCAGAGTAGGCCTTCCCAAATGGGTCTGTGGGGACACAATGTAGATTCCTTTTTTCTGGAGAGAGAAAAAAAGCTTTCTATGTTGGCCTGGCCATCGGTGCATCCCATTATATCTGTGCACACAGGTGAGAAAGCTGCCCTCTTCCCTTGCTCTGACAATACAGGTGTATTGAGACAAGTGCCAACTTCTGCTTGGACACTACTGTCTACCAATCCTATCTTGGATAGTAACTAGGAGAAAGATTCAATGGATCACACAGCTGGGAGAAACTAGCTATACTTCTAACATGTCAGCTGATCATATGGAAAGACTATCATTTCTCCTCTCTTTATGCTGTGGGCAGAGAATGCAAACCAAGAGCGACTTTATTCAACTTCCCTGAAGCTGTTGTCAAGGGAACGTCTAGATACCTTTGGTTGGGATGCTTTCAGGCTCAGTGCTTTCCCCAGCAGGAAATGGAAAAGGCATGGCTTCCCAAAGCCGCTGTGGGAGAGCAGTTTGCTCATGCATTCCACTTTAACAGCAAAACCCCTCCAATGCTGAAGCTTGAATCAGTCTCCAAGGTGAACCGAGGAAGGTGGCGGAAGTGTAGTTTTTATTACAGCAATTTGCTTCCTACAGCAGCCCCCAGATGAGGATGTGAGTGGCTTTCTTGCTTTTATCTCCTAGATTATTTTTCCCTTGGAATTCCAGATATACCCCTAAGCAGACAAACCTTCTTCTCCCTGTCTTTCTGGCATTTTGCATACAGCCCAGCTTCTACTGGACACAGCAGAAGTACAATTATATAGTTAGGTACTTTACCCTATGCCACAGAAAACTCAATTATCTCAGAATGGTTAAGGGAACCATTCTGAATCTTTCTGAACATTCATGTTGGCGCACAGACAGTTGCATGAGTACAATGTTGGTTATGCTGCCTTTATGAATCAAGAGTTTTTACGTTTGGGGAGGAGATCTTAAAAATAGGACTAGATTTGTTTTGTTTACAGAGTGAAAAAAATAAAAGTCAACACCAAGTATCCTCCTATGATACAGAGAGATGAAAATGTTTGTTTTTGCTTGTTAATACCCTGGTTTCTTCAAATCCTATTTTCTTATATTTCTTCTTCAATGATTGCTCCCCCTGACCCCATATTTCTGGGGAAAAACATAATGTACATTAACAGGAAAAAAATCAGTCCCTTGTAATTAAATATATTCCAGAAGATTTTTCCACATTTCAGGGAATGAATGTTAAATCTGAACTAGGGGGGCAGGGCTTATTTCCCTAGCCTGTAACAAGTAGTATGAAAAATATTGATTTGCTTCTGAGCGATGCTAGAGCAACTTAATTAAAGTTGTTTAAGTACTTTGGAATCCTTTGATGGAATGGAGCACATCAACATGTAATGTGCTTTAATGTGAAGTTATCAGAAGCCAGAGAAAGCCTTTCCACATGCCACCCCATTCAAGCAGTGGGCTCACAAAGATCTCTTTTCCATATCCATGGATCTCTGATCGTGATAAATATAGTCTCTGACCTTTAGCAAATGTAAAAGTGAAAACACAAAGAAATTGGACATGCTGTGATGGCTATCTCCTCCTTACCAGCCTTTCAGCATATTGATTGTCTAGAAGACACTTCTGAGAGCTGGTATGTGACTTGATAAATCCACTCCACTGGGGGTGGAGTACGAAGGCTTCTGAGAGTGAGCACAAACTGAGTCACATGAAACAAAGACTAAACCAATCAATACACCTGCCCTTGTGACAAAGACCAGCAGAAGCTCTTGTCAGTAGGCAGCGGGTCTTTCCCACCTTGGTTCTCTACATAGTAGAAAGTGGTATCTCCATGTTAGAAGGCTCTGTGGATTCTATTAGAATCCTCTTGGAGCACAAAGGTCTCCTAGGAAGTCCTTGCCTCCCCTTCAGCATTCTTTCAAGGTCTTGACTGATTCATTCTTCTCTATTGTTCCTTCTCCATGTTCTCTGCCCATCTTGTGTTTGCTTAGTAAAATCGTTGTTGAAGCCATCTACCAATCTTTACTCCTGGGATCATTATTGGATGGGAAGAGATTAAGTTCCTATGGGTCATTTGTGGCTATGACCTCTTGGTTTGGTCACAGTAGAACACTGTGCTTGGGGGTTTAATGGGGAACCCACATCTCTACTTCCTAGGAGACACCCCATATTATCACCCTGTAAATAGTGGGCAGAATAAGTGAGGGGCCTATGGGAGGAAACAACTTTACCTTAGGTATCACGATGTCATTTGGTTCATCTATTATGAGCTTTAGTGAGCAGTCATGCTGGCTCTGGCTAAGAGAAGTGACTTTCTCCATGCTAGTGAATTTATTTATTTCTTGGACTCAGATAATGAGAAGAGACTTCAGACCACAGGTTCAGCCACCTATTTATTTTTAAGCCAGTCTCATTAGATTCAGATTGGCTATATGCTGGTATTCACTTGGGGAGAATGCTTTCTTTCAGGGGTTCACATCATTCTCATGAACTAGCTTGCTCACGTATGTCTAAGTTGGATTGATCAGTTTTACCTCAGTTGTGATCACTATTCTCACTTTGGATTTTGAAACTGGATTCTGATTGTGGCACTTTGGCTTCTCTTAACTAGAATGATTTGGCTATTCCTATGCTCTGGATGTCTCTGTTTATCTTCTGATGACTGTATTCAGATTTCATTCACAGACACTAAAATTAGAATAAAAAGATTGGACTATTCTCCATTGTGGATTTTCTAGGACAATCTGCTAAAGGCTAGGGCTTGTGAGCAAGTGGCACTGAAGTTAGTTTTGTTGGTTGTGGGCAGGTCAATACTCACCCAGCCTATCTCATTCCCAGTGAATGCTCTGACTACAGGTAATTGGGCATGTAAGGCCCTAGGGTGCTAGTGAAATTCTCCCTGAATTCTAGGAACTAGAGATCTGGGTTTTGTTGGTGGTGGTGGTTGGTTGGTTGGTTTTGTTTTGTTTTGTTTTGTTTCAGCCTACTTCCTCCAGGCTGGACATTAACTATCCCCTATTCTGTTTTTAGAAGCTGAGTGGATTCTAGCCCAAGTTGTCATTCTATTTCTTGGGGGGTTTTTTTGTTTTATTTTGTTTTTTATTTTCTTAAATTAGTGACTGATGTTTCATATTTTAGGCCAATGATACTTGTTTGCTCTTTCTATCGATCTGAGGTAGCTTCTATTTTTCCTATTATAAAAATTATATTATGAAGCTCTGTATGCAAATGTTTTTGTGCACTTTTCCAGCAGGATATACACCGGGATTTGAAACCCTTGGGTCAGAGAGTGTGGCTATTCTGACAGACACCACCAGATGGCCTTGCTAATAGGTCATGTCAGACCAGCTGCTAAGAAAACATTTGGAGGAATCTGGCACATTGTCCTTGCAGTTCTGTGACTTGTATAGATTTTTCTCCATCTGCTGTTGGTCTGCTTTCTTTGTATCATTCAGATGTACCCTGAAATCCATCCTAAGGAAACATCCCTAACCACTGGAGTAAAAATAGCTCATCTTATCTCATCTCCTCTCTCTCTCTCCTCTCTCTCTCTCTCTCTCTCTCTCTCTCTCTCTCTCTCTAATTCCACCATCCCTTGCTTTCTCTACCTGGGTTACCTAATGAAACTCTTCTTATAGAGGTGTTTCTCCATATCTATCTTCTTATTAGTTTACTTATATCCAGGGGATGATCTCCTATCTAGTATACTGAATGCCCAGAACAAGAGTTGGCACATGGGAACCAATCTGAAAACAATTGGCATCTAACACATTTCTCTATGTCTATCTGCATCAAGGATGCTTAATATTCACTGGATGCGGTTCTAAACATTGCTAGCATGTTAACTAATTTTATCATCAAGACAACCCTGTAAGATTGGGTATATCTCTCTTTCTTATATTTCCATAACTAATTAGTCATAGACCTAGCATTAAAATTTAGGCAGAATAATTTTTGGGTATGTTAGGCTAATTTACATCCTGATGTTTTTGACAAAAGAATATTATATATATATATATTATATTATATATTATATATATATATATATATAGATTATATGTAGATACATTATATATATAATTTTTGGTTTGTTTTACTGATTGCCAATGATGCTGGTTAGGTATTCATTTTACATGTTTATTGACCACTGTAAGAGACTTTGTAGGAGCTTGCCCTCTGAGGTTTGTGAATAAGTGAGTGAGTCCAAGTTCTATTTTTATGAACCTTTCCTTTTGTCTTTCTTTCCATTTGTTATTCCTGTTGGATAGAAACAGGGATTCCCATTGCTTTTCCATCTACTCTGTTGTAGGCTATATTTGCAGCAACAGAGATTCTAGTTGAGGACATTTTGATTTTGTAGAGAAAGAATCAGTAATTTTGGAGGTGTTTTCCAGTTATGGTGTTACCCAAGGGTGGAGGTATGATCAAGAAAGAATACCACAAGAACTGTAATGTAAGATGAAAGGCTAGAACATGAAATTCAGAGAGAGATGTGAAACAAAGAGCTGTAAGAACAATTACTGAACATGGTATTGGCAGCAGGAGGAGACTGCAAGCCAAGGAACACAGGTTGAATGGAGATAAGAACAGAATGTATGCCTCAGATGGCTCATAACGCATATGTGCCTCAGGTTCCAAAAGGAACCTTTCTTTCAAGTGTCCCACAATTCCTGAAAACCTTCTTATTTTCTAGCTGTCATCTCAAGAGCTAGGGCCTTAGAAAACAAACTAAATGTTCAAAGTTGAAGAGGAAAAAACATCCAAATACCATATCGAATTGACAGTGACTTGTATCTAATGAAACTATTTAAATTATTGGTTCTCATTGTATTTTTTAATTAAATTACACAAAATCAAACATCAGTTCCAGCTACATATTAGTTGGAGGCTAAGAGAAATCGAAACGATTTAGGAAAATGAAAACCATAAGACAATTGTTATCCCGTCACACTGGGAATTTGCTAAGCATTTAATATTAAGAATGATACTCACTAAAGGTTGCTGAAAGGTACCGTTGAACAAACTTAAGCTGATTTTCTTTATTTTTAATTCATTATGAGATTTCAGAAAATGGTTATTGAATATTTTGAAGAAATACCTTACAGCTTCTAGTGTTCTCTTTGTCAGTTTCTGTAGTAAAAATATATCAGTACATTGCTTAATATCAATCACACTTAGCTTCTTGAAGGAAAGGTTTTTGTTTTGAGTTATATTAAAATAACAACTCATTGTCATTTTAATGGATTGATCCAATGTCATCTGCTCTCTACATGTCCTACCCCTGAATTCCTTAAAACTGTCCCTGGCATATTTTCTTGAAATTTATTGTGACTTTTTATATACAATTGGTCACCTTACAAAATTTCAATGGACACAAAATTAGATATATTCACAGAATCAATAATTTTACCAATATCCTACCCTACATACACACATATTACATATAATGCATATATTTTTGTAGTACAGTATCATATGTATTATATATATTTGTATTATATATTACATATATATACCACTTTCTCTTTACTCTCACAATATGTTATAGTCAGAAAAGTACACTACAGTAATGTAGCTATCTTCTAAGTAACTACTATCTATTATTACACTGAATTTTCTTCACAGATTCATCAAACAGCCATGGGTCTTTGTTTCCATGATTCCCCTATTTAAGTCTTTGCTAGAAGTTTTACTGTTGCAAATACCTTACTTTTGAGGTCCTCTCTAACCACTCTAAAAATATGAATTGAGGGTTGGGTTCTGGTTCCCCAGAAAGACTTCCACAATTATTTTGCTTTAGAGAAAAGATGCTAGCCATAGAGGACCTACATGACCTTGCATGCTCTGTGATAATGCCCACCATCAGTCTTTCTCAATGATCCCCTTGATTATATAATCCCAAGCTTCCTCCCACATTTTTTGATGTTTCCCATTAGTAGATAATCTCTCCATTGCAATGTCCTAAATAAAATGATCCTAATTATTCTCTGCTATTTGCTTTGAGCATAGAGAAAGAGAACAGAAAAACAGAGAAACACAGCTATAAAAGCATGTGGCATAATCAGAGATGTAAAGCCAGCTGGGAGAAGCTTACCAGTTCCTGACAGACAGTTTTCCAGATGTAGACCTTGATCTAGGAGAAACAGTGTTATGCCTGTGTCCTGTACATTCTATGCCTTACCTCTTTGTCTCCAGGACAAGTGACACTGCTGCCCAGATTAAGATGACTTCTGCTTTCTGGGGTCAGTGGAAGTGTTTTCAAAAAAAAAGATTTTCCATACACAATCTCAGCTTTCCATTCAGAATGTTGTATAGGGAGTTATCAATTCACTGTGGCAGGGGTGATTTTTCTGTTGGAAAATGCCCAGTCCCTTTAGGACATGGCTAGGTGGTCACAGGGTATTTTCAGCAGGACCAAACGTTGGTAGTTCGAGGATGTTTCACTGTATGGGAATGAATGAATACGTTGACTTTCTATAACTTTATCACGTCAATAAGCAAATATCATCAGTATATGGACTCAATTTTGATGTTTCTTGATAGGAAATCATTAATAATGTATGTAAACTGGCAAGGAGAGCAAGCAACTACCTGATCTTTAAAAATTGGTTGTGCGCCACTGCTAAGCCTTAATTAAATTTCTCTTTGCTTTTTCTTTTATTGTGTTATTTACTCTATTTTCCCTCTCAGCTAATGTTGTAACTAAATGGAATAATTGTTAGCTCTTGGGATTTAATTCTAGGAACAATATTATACTTGCTGTGAATTAAAAAATAAGTAAAACAAATAGAAAAACAGGACAAAACTTAGGAACTTTCAGATGCACTAACAGGATTTTAGTTGTGGAGATTTGATAATGTAATTTTCAAAACAAAGAAATAAGACACTTGGACAAGAATAAGCAATTATCAGAACATAGACAAATATATCTATTATCTACAGTAGAGAAAGGATTTTACTTTAAATAAATTGTACTCATATTGAATCTCATCTCTTATTTATATTCTCACACTTATTGGGTACAGATTGCTTAACACATGGTATGCTATATGTCCTGCATACAAAAATGTATAATATGTTAAGAACACATGAGTTTTAATATACAATCCAGGTGAATGATAAATAGAAAATTTACACATTTTTCTCCAAATCAATCAAATTTCCCTTCTAGGACTTAGTTCATGTACATTGGCAGGAAACTCGGACTTAGTATGTTTATTTCCCGCCGCCCCCCCCCCCTTGTGCTGCTGTTAAGTCTGGCCACATGCCGTTTCAGGCATCAATGATGAGGGCATAGTGTAGAGATCTGTGTTGATATCTTTCTCTCCTCTTTGTCTGGGCTCTTCCCGTTTATGTACAGGGGAGGCTCTGCTAGGAGAGGTGCTCAGGTGTTTCTGTTTTTCTCTTTGACCTTGCCCTTGCCTTTGACTTTCAAGCCTTTTTGAAGCACTGATTCTTCAACTTGCCATGGCATCGGCTTCTCCATTGTCCAGGGCAAAGTCTTTTCCAACCTAGGCATAACTATTTCTCTCTCTCTCTCTCTCTCTCTCTCTCCCTCTCTCTCTCTCCTTTGTGTACAGTCTGTGATCCCTTCTGAATTCCTTCCTGCAACATTTCTAGTGCATTCTACTGGGTTAGGTTATGCAAACATAAACTGAAGTTTGTAGAATACATCTGTTTTTCAGCCCTGTCACACTTTGTTTGAGGCGAATACCCTCCATAAAATTCCTGCAGTCTTGATTCAGACAATCATATTGTTTTAAGAACGATTTTTATTCATGAAACATTCCTTTCCTTTTATACTCTAATCAGCACATTTCTCTATTCCTAGAGTATCCCTAATCTTACCATCTCTAGTTGCCAAGTGTTTCTGGGTTTACACTGTTGACAAAAATAAGTCCTCATGCCTTAAATATTTTAAATCTCCCATGTTGGCCCTAACACTCTTTGTACCATTTCCTCCCCCATGTTTGTCTTTTATGCTTCTGTGTTTTAACCAAAGCACAAAATAGCACACCTGCTTTCTCCTTTTATGTCCTGGTTCATGATGTTTCATTGGGTGACCAAATGCTGTGAGCTACTTAGTTCGGGAAGTTGTTGTGGTCTCCTGTGGGAGCTAGCTGTAGGAATTCAGTGAAACAAGAAGCAGAAAGCAGCCTGTGTGGCTGGAATGGGTTGAAAAGTAGAAAGAGACTGTAGTAAAAAATGTAGTGAAAATCTCAAAATAGATCTCAGTCTCTGCAGAACCTAAGTGGGCAGTCGCTGAAACAAAGGGGTGACTTCAGGGCCTGAAGTGGCAACTATGCTGCTTTAAATTCGCTGGCATCAAGGAGAGCATAGTTCGTGGTCTACTTAGGTTGCTGACCTCAGATATCTTTTCCAACTCCAACCTTAAGCAACACTGATATCATTCACTTTAAAGGCATTAGTGAAAAATTACCCAAAGTGACCTATCTGAGCTCCTGATGTGTTTTCCTTGTCTTTGTAGGAAAGACAATGTTAATAATAATATAAGGGAGCTGTTGGCTTAACTTATCTCCATTGATGAACCATAGCTCCCTCAGAGGTAGGGCTTTAATTGCTCTCTAACACAGTACTCTGGGTCTAATTCTCAATCATTTATAAATGGAGTCATCAAAGTAGTCATACCCACAAAAGATTTGGTCCCTTCAAGAATTTCCTCCATATTAGACACAAAGACTAGTGACTGGGACAGAAATATTTTTGAACCACTTGGCAGTGTTCAGATTGAATGACAATGCTCTGAAGGTACCAGATTTAATTTACAGTCTACTGTAAGCCTTCAGACAGGAAGCACAGGGTTTCTTTCCTCTCTACATCTATGTTGACACTTAAGATACATAGGTGACTGAGAGGTACTCTCTTGGTATGATGGAACAATACTTACAGGCATAGTTGGCATATGACCAAAAATATGTGACACTCAACTTAGCCCCAAGTAAAATAAATGGAGTCAAAATACTCATCTTAGTAAAAGAAGGACTCTATTTAAAAAGATACTATAGAAATGAAATTCTGATGGTACTATAAATCCTGTGTTAGGTACAAGAAACTTCCAGATGAGCTCACCTCAATGCAATCATGACTTTCCCCTGAAAATGTGTCCTAAGGGTTGGTCTGGACAAAAACATCACACTGCAGGAGCTTTTGCTCATTTTCAATACTTGTTTGTCAACTTGATATTTTGTGTCATCTGTTGGTACAAATCCTTTCCAAGGCCTCTACATATATATTCATATAAATATGTCTGGCCTCAAATCATCAAGGCATCGCCTTCTGTAAGCATAATTTCTGTAGGGAGACTCCCATGAAAGACTTCAAACTTATACTTCTAGAAAGTTAAGCTTCGGTTTAAACACTAGGTTTTAGTTTGCCCTTTCTGCCATCTTTTAATCAAATGTTTCCCTTGTCTTGAAGAAGTGTGTTCCATGATATCTGAGAAACTGTTGCTCTCTATAAGTCTTTATCCTGTAGGAACAGTGTATAAAATATTTAGGTTTTTAATATGATCTATTTCTTCTCCACGCCCCAAACCCCAAGTCTGAAAGAACTGAAGGAAGAGAGATCTGAACACACCATAGCCCATGAGTGGAGTCTGTTTGCTTTTTTGCCTTCTCTGAGGCTGAATGCACCATTGATTGTTACAGTTAAAATGTTGCCACATTCAGTGACATAAGCTTCTCATGATTCAATATTTAACTTGTGGGAAAGCAGCCCAGATCTTTCCCTCCCTCCCTTTAATACCACTGTATTCAGTGAAATAGGAAGGGTCATTACCGGCCTCCCTGCTTCCTTTCAGCCTCTTGTTTTAGGGAGAATAAGGAAAGGCCTGGCTGGCATTGAAAAGCAGAGTCAAGAAAAGCACACATCTTCCTCCTCCTTGTGCATCAACATGTTTAATCAGAGCATTTGTATTTTGACGCATTGTTATTGCTTTTCCCTATGGGAATTGATTTGTACTGTTACCTAATCGCCGTGGTTCCAATTTTAATCTGGGAGCCAAGTAATAAATATAAGACATCAATTTCCATAAAGCATATATACTTGAAAGCTTCATTTACATAGCTAACAATTTGGGAGTATAAATTCTAATGTGTTCCTATTCCTTGTGGGCTTCTGTTTGCATAACCTTTTTGTGGCTCTAAAAATCCATAATGCTGGCCAATGCTATCCAATGCATAAAAATGTACTTTAAGTAAGTTTTTACACCTTCCCATTCATTTCTCTTCTTTCTTCCAATCACTAATGAGGGTAATGCTTTTGCGAAAGCTTAACTGCCCCATTTTGCTTTACCATTCCCTTGCATCTCATCTCCATTTTCTGTAGCTCCATACATTTCTCTGATGTAAAGAATTCTACTTTTTTCTAGTAAAAACACAATTCTAGCTTTCCCAGGTAGGGCCTCTCACTTTTGAGTATATTCACTTGAGTGAGATAGATATCATGTGTTAACTGAGTACACTTAAATCACCTAAGGACCTTTCACACAGACGTGAGAATCCAACAAAAATTATTATCCTATTGTAGATAAATGTTTAAACATGTATATATTCACACATATCTCTCTGTGCATGTATACATATATGTAGAGTTATGTGTGTTTGCAGACATATATTTATATATATCTATACACATACATAAAAGAAGAGAGATTTAACACAAAATATATTTAGTTTCTAGTGATCTTTATCAGTTTCTACATGATTAAAGCTCTAATTACCTAAAAAACATTTTCTTTATATATAACTAACTTGTGACTAATCTAATATCATTCTAAGCAAGCGTTTGCATATATTCCTGTATTTCCTACTTACTTGATCTTTACAACATTTCTACACAGCATTACTGTATCAGTCTGATACATAAGGAATCTAATGAACAAAGATAATTATCACATTACTATTGATATAATGTGAATACTTAAAGGGATTGTGTAGAGCACAGAAGATCTGAAATATATACTTATTCACACACAAATAGCCATTAAGACCTTAGAATCCTATTATAACAAGAGAGCTCTCCTGTTTTCCCAGACCATTGAACCTAAGGGGAAATCAATTCCAACCAAGGTGAACATACACTGGCATGTGCCATAATTATCTGTCCTTTGACTCCATTAGAACAGTTCTCCCAGAATTTAGTCCGGTGGATAGTGAACCAAAACCATTAGCTGTTGTTTCACAAAGAAGGTGAAACTAGTCAAGGTTTCAGTTTCTAGTTCCTAGAAATCAGATTCCATTTCATTCCCCAACTTCGGTTAGACAGTCTTAGTGGTCAGAAGTTAATAGGCATAGGAGACAGTGTTCATGGTTTTCTTGACAGTCAGATGAGTGGGTGCCAAAGACGAGGCTTCTTCTGCCTTGTAGGAAGGAGCAGGGGCTGACAGCAGAGAGGCAGAAAGACAGAAGGCTGCGGTGAGGATGCTAAGCTGCAGCTGAGCTCCCGTCCTTGTGAGCTGCTGACTTGGAATACTCTTTTTACATGAACTACAGGAAAGAAGCTAGAGTTTGGAGTTAAGGGCTCTGCGTGTGCAAACTTCCTGTTCCGTTTAGCAGTGTTAAACTCTAGGCCAGGGGATTCAACCTCTTTGATTCTCAGCATGGAGCTGTTAAATATTGCACACTAACTTCCTACCGCTGACTAACAAATTGCCACCAGTGTGGCAGCTTAAAACAACATCAGTTTATCTCCGAGTGTTGGCATTTCAGAAGATAAGGTGCCGTGAGACTCTGGGTCTCGTAGGACAACAAGCAAGGGGTTGGTTTTGTTGGTAGATTTCATCTGGATCTTGAGATCTCTTATGCAGAGAGGCTGTGGGTAGAAAACACGGACTCTAAATCAGTGCATGCAGTGAGGTCTAGGTTTTTGCTCCCTTCCGGCCCTTACCTACTCTCACCTCCTGGAGGGATGGATGAGTCCTGGTTCTTGCCGGAGCCACCATGGACAGTACACAGTGTGCACACTGCAGTTTATTAGGAAAGTTATAGATACTCCCATAAATTTCTACTGCTCCAGAGGGAAGTTTCCAATTTTAATAATTTCTATATTAAGGCCAGGCCCCCTTGGATAATATTCTTATGTTATGCCATATAATATAAACCAATCACCAGTGTGAAATCTTTATCAAGTTTACAAAGCTCCGATAGTGCAGAGAATGTGTCTCAGCATCTGTGAAAGACAGGGGATGCCCCAGATAGTGTAAAATCTATGCATCAAAACTAATGCAGTATGTATGAAAGTAACTCAACTCCAGGCAATTTTTTCGGCAAATAATGAATGACAATTCTATAAGAGTAAGAGACTTAATAGATAGGTTTTAAAGGTATGATAATTAATTCTATTAACAATTTTATGTGATACCCAAAAAAGGACAATTTCATATAAAAATAGTCATCAACATGCCTTCTAAGTATGTAAGTACAGACTTGTCTGGTGTTTTCTTTTAGTTGTTGTTGTTTTGGGGGTTTTGTTGTTGTTGTTATTGTTTGGTGTTTTCTTTTTTTTAATTTTTAAAAAAAATTTTATTAGATATTTTCTTTATTTACATGTAAATTTCTCCTTTCCCAGGTTCTCCTTCAAAAAACAAACAAGCAAATAAACAAAAACAACAAGAACAAACCCCTGTTGCCTCCCCATGCCTGCCACCCCACCCTCTCCCACTTACTGGCCCTGGCATTCCCCTACACTGGGGCACAGAACCTTCACAAGGCCGAGGTCCTCTCCTCCTAGAGTATCCATCCTTTTAAACTGCAGAATTGTCTTGGTATTGCAGAGACATCCTCAGGGATATTAGCAGTCATCCTCACAGTCTTAACTAGGGTTCCTGATTAAACAGTCACAGATTTACATGTGCAAATCACATGACTGCCAAGTACTCGAAACTAAAGTAATAGTTATGAAGGAGTACTTCCATTCGATTTCTGTAATTTCTAAAAATCTCAAAGTCAATATATTGTAAACAGAATCATGCCCTTTTGTCATATATATATGCACATATATACATATATATGTGCATACATATATTATATATACATACATATGTATATATACATACATATATATACACAAATATATATAAAATTGCCATCTCAGTTAGTTGATGAAACTATACAGTCTCTATGTCCTGGGAGGCTCTTTGGTTTGGTGTCTTGCTTTACACGAGGAAATCCTGGCCTTTATCATTTCCTACATGAACTACAGCAGTACGGCACCCATATTTTATATTTTCAGATTTAGCATTCTTTTCTCTGACTTAATTTTCACAAGTGTACAACTGACTATACCGCTTGTCACTTTTCAGTGACACTGAACTGATCTTAAGGAAAAAAATGAAGGCTGCCAAGCTGCCACTTCTATTTGACAATACAGCAGGAAAAAAATTGCTTTTTAAAACTATTTTGGGGATATAGTCAATGTACAGTAAAGCACTTATTTTTATGCTTTGTCTACGCTTATGAGTTTTGACAGATGCATGTATTTGCAGTATAAAACATCAAAGTCAGGTACTGAAAACATAAATCATGTTACCTTGCTTTTCATAATTCCTAAAAGTCTACCTTCACAAAATAAACTTCAGTGTAATACTTAGGGATACAAGTGCCATCAAGGTCAATGGGCCTGTGCATTGAAAAGAACAAAACACTCATGGATACAATTAAAGAGGATACCTATGTATATATGCATGCATGCATGTATGTATGTATGTATGTATGCATTCATGCATGTATGTATGTAGTCCACACTCATGGGTTGGATAAAATCAGTAGTGTTACAAACTTATTCTACATCATAAAGAATCAGTGCTATTTACTAAACCCCATTGGTACTCTACAAAATGGGGCAAAAGCCTAAACTTTGAATATAAATATGAAAGACTCCAAAGAGGTAATGCAATTCTAGGCAGAAGCTGTTGAGGACGTCCTATTTCGACATGCGTAGTTACTCAGTTAGTAAAACCCATCTCTGCCCATTCTTCACCATTCTTCCATTGATACACTTACTTCACGGATGTGCTTTTTTTTAGTTATTTCAAACATTGCAAGTCCATCTCTACCTTGGTTTACAATATGTTTCATGCCTTTTCCCATCAACTCCTTTTGGACTGTTCAAATGCAACATGTTTTTAAGCCTTATTTTTAACCAGGGCTCTAGTCATTCCTCTATTGGAACTAACACCCACATCAGAGTCAACCTCATTCCACATATCACTGCTGACCTTGTGTTCTGCATCACTTCAGCTATGTGTTTACTAGAATGTAAGAAGCTTTTGGATGTCTTGTTTTCTTTAACAAGATGGCATTTAGACTAAGTTCTCTATTAACACTGTTGAAATAGGTAGATGAAATCTGAACTCTGTGAAGGATGGCAACCAAGGTCCTTCACGATCTGGAATTTACCTGTTTTTTTCCTTCCACAATCCCCAAGCAGTACTTTTGGCCATGTCCAGTTTTATAAAGATAACAGTTTCTTTCTCTTTAGCCTCTGCTCATAGATTCTCACTGTGGAAGGTCTTTACCTGTTGTCTGCCTTTTCAGATACTCTTTCTTCTCAAATTCTCTTTCTCTGTGGATTTATAGCTTTCTATTTTTCATGGTTTTTCTTTTTATGGCTTTACTTACCTGATGTTACTGTGATTAGAAACTTTAGAATTAAACAAAAACATACCAGTATTTTAAGTGAAATGGACAATGGATTGTACTAGTTCCTGGATCTCTCCTCAACATTTAGACCTCACTGTTCCTTACTTCCTTTTCTGTAGATACATAGGCAGTTTTACCATGTCCTATTATATGCATTCATGTTTCATCAGACTGGTGCTTTTTTCTACAAACACTTGTGCTCTTTTATAATTTTCTGTCAAATTTCATTCTCCTAAGGATATGAATGATTTCTATGGCTAGAGTATCCATGCTGCAGATGTTGCCTACCATTAGGTATTTGAAGAAACAGCTATACTCACATAACTTTTGTGGCATATTGTTTATTCTATATAAAAATTGTCCATTTTATTACAGTGGGTTGACCACAAACTCAGAACATATTTAACAATAATAAATATATACATGCATGCATATTTATACATAATAGCTATGCATGAGATGTTAACATAAACTATATTCCCTAATGTATTATTTAAATATTATGAAATATTTTACAATGTACTCAGAGATAAACATAATGTTGATTGCCTAATTTACAAATTGTAGCTAATGATAGATATATGTCCATAGTAAACACTATAGTTTGGACAGGAGTTGGTGCCATTCATGGTTCAAGGCACCCATTGTTGCTCCTGGGATGTATTCCTGCAGATGAAAGAAGATCACTTTGTTTCTTGGACTCTGTGATAGTTTGGAAAAACTGTCCCCCATAGCTTTATAGGGAGTGGCACTATTAGAATGTGTATCCTTGTTGGAGTAAATGTGGCCTTATTGGAGGTAGTAGGTGTGGTGTTGTTGATGGAAGTATGTCATTGTTATTTTCTGCTACATGTGTACCAAGGTGTAGAACTCAGCTGCTCTCCAGTGTCATGTCTACCTGAATGCCACTATGCTTCTTGCCCGGATGATATTGGACCAAACCTCTGAAACTGTAAGCCAGCCCCAGTTACATGTTTTCCTTTGTAAGAGTTGTTGTGGTCATGATGTCAGAGCCATAGACCACTAGCTGAGATGGGCTCCTTCTCCAGACTGGAGCTCACTGTCCTTTGATTCCTCCTTTGTACACAGGTAGGCAAGCTTCAGCATTCCTGATATTCATTCATGTTTCAGCACACTGTTGCTTTTCACTGATGCTCCAGCTCTTCCAGAGTACTAATTATCTTTTCATCATTTTACCAAAGGTACGTATCTTATTTAGGCTTTCATTGAACACTATGATTGTGGCAACTCTTAAAAAGGAAACCATTTAATTGGGATTGGCTTACGGTTTCAGAGTGTCAGTCTATTGTCATCGTGGTGGGAAGCATTCGTCCAGGCAGACATGGTGCTGGTGAAGGAGCCGAGAGTTCTACATCTTGATCAGAAGGTAGTCAAGAAGATTCACTTCTGCAAGCAGTCAGGAGGAGGCTGTCCTTCCACACTGGGTAGAATCTGAGCATAGGAGTATCAAAGCCCATCCCACAGTGACACATTTCCTCCAACAAGGCCACACCTCCTAATGGTAAAACTTCCAGTGGGCCAAGCCTATTAAAACCACCACAGTAAGGCAGCTTACTATACTGAGTTTAATAAATATTTGTAAAAGAAAGTAATCAAACAAAAAGGGACACAGAGAAATGGCAGGTGAAGAAGGATGAAGAAGATGGAGAAGTGGGAAGGAATATGAATCAAATTCAGTTCCTCAATTGCAGAGTTTAAGGCCTCAGCAAAAACAAGCTGCTGATATCTATTCTCAGTTGTTAAATCTAATACATATTGAGATTTAGAACTCCCAAATTCTTCTTGAAGTTGTGTGTATCTTTAGTGTGCGCATATGCATGTATGCATGCTTCTAAGGGGCAAGTTGATACGGAAGAAAGACATGTCTTTAAGCAGTGGCTTGAATACCAGAACATAATTAAGCACTAATAAATGGATATACATGTGGATGAGTACACAGCTGTGTGGTGCTCACATATAATCTATCCCCTCCTGTTTTAGTTAAATGTTTGGAAATACGTTTATAATACACTCAGAGGTAAATGTTATCTTATTTGGGTGGTGTTTAATGATACGCCAAGGCTTCCCATTTCAGTTTCTTCCCTCCTTAACGTCACTGCTTTTTGAAGCTCTTAAGATTTAAATTTAAGAGTGTGGTAAAAAAAAATTAATGAATGGCTATATTAATAACATTTCCAACTTCCAAATTTATATAAGTTTTTCATATCTGAGAGGTTTTGATGGCCTAAGAGAGTGTCCTCAAAACTAACTGATTCCCTGAGAGAGCAAAAGGTTAACATGCATATCACATGCAGAACAACTAAATCAAAGTCCCCTGTCTCCAGCTAACTTCTTCTCACAACTGTGTACTCAGCCACTACTTCCTTTTCTGAGCTCCGAGGGGTCAGATACTGGCAAGCAGAGGCCACTCCTTTAGCTGAGAGTCTGCTAATGTTATTCAAAGGTATTGAATCTCCAGTTTGCTCAGACTTGACTCCTGTCTCCTTTGTCCTAATGTCCCAGGTCATGCTTTCTCCTTTGTGCTTTCTACCTAGCACTGAGGTGGTGTGTCCTGTGCTGCCTGGCTTGCTGTATGTCCTATTGGGAGCTGTGACAAAAAGAACTCTGTGTCCTCAGTCACTCCTTAAATTAGATCCTCGGTCATGATCAAGTCACCGGTCCTCTATAGGTAAAACAAGAACAAAGAATGAGTCCTTGAATAACTTGATTAACTTTAATTATCGATATTCCACATACACCTCTCCCTACAGGATTGTGCCTAATAGTAATCAAACCAGAAAAATCAAGAATTGCTGGCAATATTCATCACACTAGAAGTCAGGGAGTACAATGAAAAGAAATGAAAGAATTCCCTGGGAATCATGGCAGTATGTGCTCACATCATTCTCTGGAACTGTTCTTTGGACAAAAATCCATTTAACTTATTCTCAGCCATCATAGCTGTTTTCCCGAATCATAAAATCCCCATTATGAAATAAACCCTGACGTCGACTTGATGAGTATGAGCATAAATCTGAACAGTGGTGTGCTTGCTTTAAACTCCAGGTTTGCAGGCCACAATTAGAGATTCTATTATTTCTACTGAAGCAATTAGAGATTATTTCAATATATTGCCAATTGTTTAGTAGTACTTGTTTAATGCATTTAAAGGACTTATTGGTTTAAAACTATTGACCCAAAGTTTCAGAAAAATCTGTGATAATATATTAAATATTAAATTTATTGATTAAATTTGACTTGTATTTCAAAGAAAGCCAAATTATCTATAAATTGACTTATAAAGATATAATTTTCATGTGTCATTTTGGAGCATTTATGGCATGTTTACATCTATGTAGAAAAAATTACTTTCTTTAGATACACTTTTAAACTGAGCCTTTTATTTAAAATTAAAAGCTTGGTAATGACTATTTTTCTTTGAACAGTTATATAAGTTTCACGGAATAGACAATATCTGTTAGTAATCTGTTGTCTAATGTAATGTTACTTATGCTCTGTGTGTATTCTTTCAGAGTACATGCTTACAGTTCAGTCCTTTATAATACAAGCACCAGTAATGTCTCATCTTTTCTGCCAAACACTGTAAAATGAACTTTGTGCTAAATCATTTCTCCCCCTACTAACACACATACACACACACACACACACACACACACACATACACACACACACACACACACACACACACACAACTCACGTACAAACCCAGTCAGTTCCAAGTGAATTTTTAGCTTTGATCTTTTCTAGATGACCACTTTGGTCAAGTTCCAGGAAAAATTGACCAGCCAGATAGAAAACCAAGCTTCCTTTCTGTCTTAAGAAAGAAATGTATATTCAGCCAGAGATAATTAACTTCATGAGTATGGTCCCCTAGGCCCTGACATTCCTTTTTGACAAACTTTCCAAACTAGCCAATGAAGAACAACCAAGGACTATATTGTGAGGTTGACCTTCCGGTGAATGAGAGATAGCCAAGATGTGTTTGCATCAGGGATGGAGGTAGAGTCCATCTTGGAAATATGTACTTACTTTTCTGATACCTTATGCCGAGTGATCCCATCAATATTAAAAAGATTTACTGGGTTGCTGGCTTTGTAGCATTAAGGGATACTGCTGCTAGCCACACACACACACACACACACACACACACACACACACACACACACACGCAGTATCAGAGCTCAGAATATCTACGCACAGGGAACTCCTCTATTTGGATTTCAGTAGGTAGAAATCAGCTTGGGTCTACTACTTGACTCTATAATCTTAGCTTTCATCACTATTAGATTACATGGCTAAAGCCTTGTTGACTGTTAAGCTTAAAAGTAGAGAATTAAGGAAATGTCTAGCATAAAACTGTGCACCGATGTATATGAATAAATGAGATATAAAGATGTTAACTATATCACTTGCTATGTTTTCAGAAGGGTTTATTTCCTAACTCATCTTCAGACCCCATTTTACAACAAACACCCCCTGGAATGGATTCAAGATAAAACACTGATTTTCATTGTCCAAGGAGAGAGAATATCTTTGGGACTCAGGCTACAAAGGCCCTCAAGGGCATTTCTCTTCACCTTCTTACTCTGCATCAGGACTTCACCTCCTTCAATGCTTTTGCTGCTTACATTTTTGGTTCAAGCTCTAAAGAGGCAAATCCCTTTGGCTGTGCAGTAGGCTTTCAGCATGATATACTCATGGGAACTGTCGTGCCTCAGCTTGCAATCACCCTTTCAATCCAGTTGTGAGTAACATTTTTTGAGAACTAAATTCCATGGTAAATCGAAAACAGTCTCCACATGTAGCTGCTGTATGTAGTCTAAGCATTTTTGTATTCTTATTTTGTAGCAATAAATAGAAACATAAAACAATATATCAAACATTAATCAGAAGGCTTTGACCTCCCTCCTCCCTAGCAAATGTTCAAAAGATATTTTTTTCATCTCTACTGTTGTCAGGTATTCATTCTAAATTTTGATTATTCATTCTAAATTTTGCATAAACAGATAAATGCATGCAAACTGTTCAATAGTTATCTACATTGGTAGGATTAGAGAAGTTTTCTCTTTGTTGATAGAGGTTAAAGATGACCCTTTAGACATTATTATTTAACTTAATTGTGTAAAAAACTAGCAAGTATATTTTTAATCCTTTATTTTAGAATTCAGGCTTTTCCTATCTTAGCCTCTCTATTAGTAGGATTGTTTATTTCATGTTTTTACACTATACTATGGTTTTTCAGGACAGCTTACATATTTCAAAAGTTTATACAGCCAAAGGAAACAAACAATTAACTTGGGAGGTGGCTTATAAGAGAACAGCAGAATGAGACTGAATGCTTTGCTTGATGTTTTTTACTATTGTACCAAGTTTGAAGAAGATGACTTTATAAGTTACTCTTTCTCTGAGATGAATGTTTTTCAAAATCATCACAGCCAATGAACCAGATTCTTACCCTCATGTAATGTCTGTGCCACTCTCCAAACAGAACCATTTTTCATTGAAACAATTGGTGAATGACTTCATGGATAGACCATCTTAATACACACACCACTTCTTAAATGAATGTAACCTGTTCTCTGTGGGCTGAGAATGATGACAATCACTCGAGTCAAATAGCTTTGACCACAGCAGAACATCTGTATCCAAAAATCATGCCTACAATTCATTCCTTGGCGCAGCAGAGCTGTCAACTCTCAGCTTAGCTACTCTCAGTTTAGGAGGTAAAATCCTTTGGTGATGTGAGGGTCATTGAAGTACAGCCTTATTACAATGAACTCCAATGTCTAAAAATTGTTCTTATATTGGGCTTGTACCACAGTGAGAGCCAAGATTTTACACTCTACTAAAAACAAAACAAAGAAACAAAGAGACTTTATTTAATTTTTCATTTAAAAAAGCACTAGTAGTGATGTATTATTTTAAAATATACAGTTAATATGTTTGAAGTTATTTCAAATCTATATTGAGACAAATGTATGTATTTTCAGTATTACTGTAGACAAGCATATATATAAGACTGTTCAATTGATTATTGTTTTATATCAAACAAAAGTGACCCTTTAGATGTTATTATTTAACTTAATTGTGTTTAAAAAACTAGCAAGTATATTTTTAATCCTTAATTTTAGAATTGATTGAAGGTTAAAGAAGCTGAACAATGGGATTCTTTGCTAAGTAATTAAATCTTTGATTGGAATTGTCAAGCATATTTGCTTGTCAGTGATCTGAAACAACACAAAAGAGGACACAGCCCAGAATGGGTTAGCCATGTGAAAGGAATGATAGCAAGAGTATACAGCCCGGTGTTCCGCAGCAGGCACCTCTAAACGTAAGTCAGTTCTCCAGAGCAGTCTGACAACCAGTGCAGAGGCCCACTGAAGGGAAACATAAGCAATCTGTGGTGTGAATGGTGAGCACAAAGCCTCAGCAACCACGAGCCCTTCCTCTAGGAAGAGATGGAAACCACATGCTTGTTCTCCAGGAAGGGTAGGAAATCATTCACCAGAAAGACATGGCCCTACGGTTATAACTCAAAAATAGAAATGGCTGGCTGACAGTCCTGCTGCTCATCGACTCTTCAGAAGCTTGTTCTCTATGACATGCCTTGGCTGTTCTGCACGCCTGGCGTTAGCCTCGTGGAGATTGGCCTGCTGCTTTCCATTAAGAGATGAAAAAGGCTGCAGCAGAATTGTCCAGTAGAGAGAAGTCTAAGCAAACAGACTAAATATTCAACCAGTTCCAAAAACCTGATTATCAGGACAAGAGCTAGAACAGCTCATGTGCAAGCAGGCTCAATTAACCCTAATTAGTTCAGAGTCAGGCTACAAAAGACTTAATTAGCAGTTATTAGGTGCTGTTCAGAAAAGGAACATAAATAATGGTTGGTAGCAAGCTGTGTTTAAGAGTCTCCTGGTTGAATGACATCAATTTAAAAAAAAAAAAAAAACAAGGGTGAAATTAAAGTTGCTTCATTCAGGATTAAACATATAATAATAATGCAGGACTTGACTAAAAATTCATTTATTTGGTATGGATTGTTTATTTACTATTTTTTCCTAGATAACTAAAGTGATTCAGGGGAAGAATTTGAATTTATGGGAATTGATTTCTAGTGGTGTGAGTGTGCAATAGTGGTATCTATTACAAGTGGAAGACTGCTTTGGGGTAGTGAGTGGTCAGCAGGTCTCAGAGCAAAGAGTAAAGCTTTAGTCTTCCTTGGAAGAGTCACATAGGGTAGATGCTTATGCAGAGATATCCAAATCCTTCCTCCTTTCTTGTCCCATTTATTCACAAGCATTATTTCTCACGGGAAACAAAGCTTAAAGACCCTCTTCTAATATTTTAGTAAGACAACACAGTTACTAGACACAGAGGTAAAATCAAGATTTTGCATGCATTCCCTCTTCATGTCCCTGTATCCTGTATCTCTTTCTAGCAAGTGCTTGGCAAAAGAATAGACCAGAGAGGCTCAAAATATTAGGGTCCCTTTCTGTGAGAGCTCAACAGTCTGATGATACAGCACTTGCCTGGCATGACCAAGGCTGTGGATTCAATTCTTAGCACCACAGAGAAACAAAACAATGCACATTTTAATATTTGTATACTATTTCTCTTACATTTGTAAATCTCTCACACAAAACACACAGGATTAACATGGGTTAGACAGGACAGGGACGCACTTTGTTTAAAACACTGTGACATCCTTGTGGCTTTTGTGCAGCAATTCATTACCTTTACTTAACAGACTTACAGATGTTACCACTCTTCAAACTATTCAACCTTGCCATAGGAGTTCACAGGTGAGTGCTGTGTGCAAGTTGATCGAAACACAGAAAGCTGTAGTTTGAGTTTTCTTTAACCAAGCATTAATTTCAAGTAATCACACTTCTCTTGAAAACAACAATGCTGAAACTGGCTTGGAGAGAATGGAGATAGATTACTTTGTATTGTAAAACAAATGACATAGACTGATCTGCTCAAAACAATACCCTTATCATCCCTCAGTAACATGCTAGAAGGCCAGTTTTGACTTGGTTAGGGTCTCAAAAGGTGAAAAGCAAAGTATTGGTCCAGTGGGGTCTCCTAGAGGCTCTGTGGGAAAATTCTTTCCCAAGACTATATAAGCTGTTTCAGTTTGTAGGTGAAGGCTACTATCGGATCCAGCAGGATGTTTAAGGACCTTCTTGATTGCTAACACCTCTTTTGGTCCAGAGATGGAACAATACCAGGTCTTTGCCATTCTTTAAAAAGTTTCTAACATCTGTTCTCATACAGGCACAATCTGCCACTTAAAAACCAAACCAACCAAAGCAAACCAAACCAAACCAAACCAAACCAAACCACCAGCCCAGTGTAATTAGCTCAGATCCATTCCTACAATCTCCCTTTCTTTATCAGGTCAGTCTCTTTATCACTCTCAACAGATTAGTGATCTTAATTACCTCTCAAACATTTCCTTCATCATATAAAATCAGGTAGTCTCAGACACACACTTTCACTACACTTGAGGTTTTAGAGATCAAGAAGCCTGCTTGAGCTACTATATCCATATCTAGAACCCTAATACAGGGTGAGGTTGGAGTGGTCACAAGATAGGGGACAGAGTGACACCAGCAATGTCCAAATATCAGAGTTCTAGAGATGAGGTGGTTGAGTACATAGATGGCTTGAAGCTACATAGCTTGAGTCTGGAAACCTGACTAGAGGTGGTGATGGGATAGAGAGAGAAGAGAAACACACATGCATGTTCAGAAATGCTGTAGTCAGGTAGGTTGTACTCTGATGGAGAGGTATAAAGGAACTTGGAACCTCAGTAGCTTTATTAGGTACAGCATAAGAAGGCAGGATGGCTAGTCTTAGTAGTAGATCTCTGTAGGTGAGCAGTCTCAGGCTGTATACATCTGAGAGGAGGAACTTTTATACACACTGGTTAATTGCTTGTGAACACCCTATTTGTGCAAACTGTCAACATTCACACTCAGGCCAGAGGAAGGCCTTTTCACCTTTCTGTCTGAGCCTGAGTGGGGGCTAATGTCTTGCTAATTTCCCATGTGTCTGTGGTTTTGGTCACCATCATGGCCATGACCATGTCAAACAATACACATTCCCTCGATGCTTCACTAGTTCTCTGCAGCCTTAGGGGAACAGCAAGCATCAAGAAGGAAGAGGCACACATAAACTAATGCCAAGCTCTAGAACATGTCCTTTACCATTACAGCTTTCACTGGTAATAAGCACCTTAGAAGAGTTTGACTTTTTTGTAGCCATAGTAGAAGCAATGTTTTGTAGACACAAGACATTTAGCCTAATGCTTAGCTCCAACAAAACACTACTCCATCTTCATTTTATACATATTGACCTATAAGTTAGGACTGGGTAATGCTTCTCATATTCAGTGCTAGCTACTACTATTCCTAAGGGGGGCCAGGTAATCAGGACTTCAAGCCATTGTTTTAAAGGTATTTCTTCTTTCTGAGCAAATGGCACTGATGTTTTATATGGTACACGTAAATCTCCTCTATTTTTTACTTTTATGTTGTCCTGGGTGCTTTTCTAATTTCCAAACTAAAAACTTAGCTCATTCTACCATCACTGAAATTAATTAAAAATAAATCAACTTGAACTTATGTTCACTTTATTATTTTTTAGCACAGCACACAATTCAATTCAAATTCAAATTTACAGAGTAAGTTATGAAAATTGCACATAGTTTTCCCGTTTTTTTCTTTCTTTGCTGCCATAGATGGAACAAATGAAATCCCAAGGAAACTAATAAAGTGAATTGTTCACACAATTACATATTATTTTCCTGTTATATACAATTCTCTCTGGGCGCCTAGTGCTGGGTGATTGACTGATCTGTGAAGCAAGAGTCTTGTCTGATTCTGAGCTTTGAGTATTCAACCATCTCTACATTTTTGACAAGGCTGTTGAATGAGCAGAGTGATTGAATCATAAAACTACTCAAAAGCTCCCACATATGCTTTGTTCTGTGTAAAGGAAAAAAACTCCTCATCCACAAAAGGAAAAAAAAAAGGAAAGAAAAATAGACACAGCAAAAAACTCTTTAACTGTGATAAGCTAACATGGAGATACATATTGGAGATAAAAGATACACAAATATAAAATGGAAAATGGTAAATCAAACTGGGAAGGTAATACCAGCCATTTGGGTATAATTGAGTCCAGTTGGGTGAATTATGATGTTTAGATTTCAACTGCCAAGCACCCATGAGCTCTTCCGGGCTATTCTTACAGTTTTTAGAGTGCCTAAGAGAACTTGGTGTCAGTACTAATCCATACCCATCCTGTTCCATGGTTGTCAGATGCTTAAACAACTATTCTCACCCTTTTAGGTACGTGTCTGTGTTTTAAAACATAAAGCACTGTTTGGTGTGTTTGAGGTAACTAAGCAAAGCAAGGGGGTCTTAATGTTAATACTTATGAGATGACTGATAAACACTGTTGCATTCATTCTACTGATATTCAAAGAACATTTCTAGGGAGAAAGTATCATTCCATAGAGTATCACGTGACAGATAATGAAAATATCTCCCATGAGATGTTGCCTAGTCTCACTAAGCAAACAGATAGCCATAGGTATCAATGAAAGTTCAGCTATCTTTGTTTTGTTTGTCTGAGTTTGTCTTCCCAACAAAATAAGGTTCTCAGTAATAATATCTGATGACAAATAGTTTTCTTGTGAGATGCTGCCAAGAAACAAGTATGGAGAAAGCAGAGGAGGAAGATAAAAGAAAACAACAGTGAAGGGAATCTTAATACACGAGTTAGAATGGAATACCTGGAGCAAAATCAGAATGATATTCTTGGTTGACCAGCACCATCATCCCAGGGCTGATTATACATATGTGTTTTGGATAACACTCTAGAATGACTAAAACTGAAATCCCGAAAGTTGTACCTTTGCAACATGCTCAAATTCAAGAACTACTAAGCTAGTGATAGTGGGAGTTTATGCAAAGTACCTGCTTCAGAGCTTTGCCACTAGAGGAAAATGGTAACTGGAAAAAGTAGACTTCAACCCCCACCAGTAACTGTTAGGAGCTCTTTGGTGGAAATATTAGGTGCCAACATTAATTCTCCATTACTTTTGTCTATTGTACCCAAAGACAAAATATATTTCAGAATATGCACTTAAGAACAAGTTATTAGCCAGGCAGTGGTGACACATGTCTTTAATCCCGGCATTTGGAGGCAGAGGCAGGTGGGTTTCTGAGTTCAAGGCCAGCCTGGTCTACAGAGTGAGTCCCAGGACAGCCAGGGCTATACAGAGAAACCCTGTCTCGAAAACCAAAACCAAAAAAAAAAAAAAAAAAAGAGAGAACAAGTTATTGGTGGGAGTTCTTAGCACTTTTAATTTTGACCTGGCACAAGGTAGGACACCCACAGCTCCTACAACATTATTTTAAATATAAAGATGATGTACTAGAAGCCTTTGTGTTACTTAGTCTCAAATTGCATTATGTATTAATACTCTGGGCTAACACAAAGATTCATTAGCTTTGGCCTGGGAAATGGCTCATTTGATAAGCTGTTTACTACAGAAAAATAACGATGTGAATCTGGATCGCCAGTACTCATGTGACAACTTAGTATTGTGGCATATATCTATAATTCTAATATATGGGGACTGGGGATAATGGTGTTCCTGGAGCTCACTGGTCAATGGGTCTAGGTGAATTTATGAGTTACAGATTAAGCCCTGGAGAGAGAAAGAGAGAGAGAGAAAGAGAGAGAGAGAGAGAGAGAGAGAGAGAGAGAGAGAGAGAGAGAGAGAGAAGAACAACTGCAGAATATACTCTTTGCAAACTCTACCCTCCACAAGCACATACAAGTATGTCAGACACATGCTCACCCTCAGAATGTACCAGTTCATAGAGTGAAGACACTGATGTAGAAATGGAGCCAACTGTAGGAAGAATTATATGATGTTGGAGGTACTGGGAGAAAGTCATGCCTGGACTGAAGGCTCAGAAAGACATTCACGAATCAGTGCAGTCCGAGAAGGAAGCAACTCATTGGACTTGCCTGGAGAAAGAGCTGGGGAATGTAGTCTGCTGTGTTTACAATCTCATTGTTGCATCTTTTTGTTTTTTAAATTGGAAATAATTTTTTCATACAATTCTGACTTCAGTTGTGCTTCCTTTGTTTCCTCCCATACCTTCGCCATCCACCTAGCTCTCTCTTTAGAAACAAACAGGCAAATAAACATAAGAATAAAACAAAACAGAAAAAGGAAACAAAAGGCACAAGAGAAATAGATGCACACACAGAGGGAAGGAAGGAGGGAGAGAGAGAGGGAGGGAGAGAACAAGAGCAAGCCATGAAAACAAAAAACTGGCAATTACAACATATCAATCAGGGACAAGGTGGAATGGTGGTTAAAAGCTTAGATGCAAAGTCAGGTAAGACTTAGTGTGAGTCTTCAGCATGTTATTTAATCTTTCTAGCTTAGTTTTCTCATCTTTATAATGTTGGTGATTCATACTGTCTACTTTATAGGATTATTATGGGGATGAAATCATCTATACCAGAAACTCTGTGACAAATAATCATAAGCCTATATAGGAGACATGGTGTAGTTTCTCATCTATCTGAGGTATTATTTAAACTTTGTTTTCAGGTACATTTGTTTGCTTGTCGGGATTTCCTGCAATTACCTCCCAGATTCCATCATTGCCCCTGAATTCTCCTATTCCTTGCTCCCTTCATAAGAAAGGGAATAGAATTTCTGATTATCTATTTTCTTTCTTGTACATAATACATAAAATCTAGGAACTAAGTATTTAAAATGATCTGCAGATTGAGAAATAATTTTATTCATTTAGAATTAACCCCCTCCTGGGCTTGGCATTAAAGCAGCATTAGGTTGGTGTTAGCCAGTTTGCAGGGTGCCCTAGTAATAGCTTCCCAATCAAAATGTAGCTATAAGATAGGAATGCTTAAGTTACAGAATAGTTTTAATGTGATCAGAGATGTAACAGTGAAATATCTGGGTCTTTGAAAGGTGACTATCAAGTTCCAAATCCCTAGTTAAGTTCTGTCATTAAATGCAGTGCAGTGGTTCACAGTGACAACATAGAAACAACAGAGGAACTGCATCACACCTCTTGAATCTCCATAAATGGCACACGTGCTGTTCAAAGAATACCTCCTACAGTGTCTTGCTGTTGCTCTGGCTTTTGAAAGTTCTTTTTTTTTTTTTTTTTTTTTTTTGAGGTGTGGGTCCCCTTCTCTGATTTTCACAGTGCCTGTGCTTTATTCACATACTATATTCAGCATAGTTTTGTACCTCAGTTTACCTATCCCTGTCAGAGTAACATGGTTTCACAGTTTCCAGAACCTTATCAAGGTGGGATGTCAATGGAAAAGTTCCTTCTACTCTAAAGGGTTCTGGAAACTGCGGGTACCACCTCACTCTTGGAGGGGATACTTCCATTAACTTCCAACAGACACTAAGAGTGGGAAAGAGCCCAGTGTTTCCAATTCTGCTGCACCATGGGGAATGATAGCAAACAGGTTTCCAAGGACTGCACTTCTTAGAGAACTGGTGCTCAGTATCTGATTACGTAAGTTCATAAACTACCCATCAAGAATTCTTTCCCTAGCAAAATCGCCTTATCAGAAAAGAAGCAAAATAACAGGATTTCTGATAAACAGAAATGCAAGAACTGTCTTGCTAGGATATTTACTCTGTAGGAAATTCTTTATACTAAAGGAAAATAAAACCAGTTGTTAACTCACGTACACAGAAAGAAAGCTGGGAAAAAATAAAAATGTGAGTAAGTGCGAAACTGTCTCTATTTTATCCTCCTCCCACTCTCCCTTCTTTCCTCTCTTTCTTCCTCTTTAGTCAATTATTATATATGCAGATCTGATCTCTTCAAATACTCATAATGTTACATTAGTTACTACATTACACTACCAAGTTCATAGCATGCATAGGTACAACTAGTACAGTTATATCTATGCCAGTACAATACAGTCTGATAATATTGCAAAAAGGACCCTGACTTTAGTATGACTGAAACTACATTTTCTAGAATTAGGTCTGCACTAATCTAAAAAATGTGATAAATTTATACTGCATGATGCATGCTGTAATTCCTAGTGCAAATTAATCTGAGCACTGACTCAAAGAGTAAAAAGTCATATCTTAAACAGTGTACTTAAAATGGATGGCTAAAAAAATACTGCTTTACTTTTAAAAAGAGGAGAAACAGTTAGACATCAAAAGTGCACAGGACATTCAGAAAATATGTATCAGAATGACAGACTAGTTCAGCCATGTTAATACCTGCACTGCGTGTGGATGTGCAAAGAGTGTTAACAGTTGCACTGAATGTGAACGTGCAGAGCGCAGCCCAAAGCCCTGACAATCATGGCAATTCCATTTTATTTTTGGCTTGTGTTTATTTGTTGTTTTTTGAGATAGGGTCTCACTCCCTAGGCTTGGATGGCTTTGAACAAACAATTCTTTTGCCTCTGCCTCCTAAATTTTGGGATTTCAAGTGTGTACTGCCATGCTGGATTATTTATTATTATTATTATTATTGTTGTTGTTGTTGTTGTTGTTATTTCTACTTTTACTTTCTCTTGCAGTGCTGATAATTGAACTCCAGGATTCATTTATTCTAGGTCATGCTATGCAGGTATATCTCCAGTACCAGAACAGATTTTGAAAGCTCAAATTGAATTATATGCTGTATATAGCAGAAACAATTTAAATCAGATGGATACATTAACAATTAAATTGTGGGAAAACCTATACAGTAACTGCATGTTAACTAGAAGAGAACTAAGGTATTGATAATAAGTGATAACAGAATAGTTCTATTTAAAGTCTGTGTTTACTTGGGTGAAGGCTAGCATTATGTTTTAAGTTTAAATTGCTATGCTTAAGAGAGCTATGAAGCAAAAATGCCTATAACCTATAAGCCTCACTTGTCCAAGGACAGATCATTTCCTGAAATGCTGGTGACTGTTCATGTAAGACAACAGGTTGAATATTTTTATGTCTATAAAAAAGCTTGCCTGCTCTAATTGAACAGGATGAGTGTTTGATCACACATAGGCACAGAGTATGTAAAAAGGAAATACATGAGGATATTAGCTTGCCTCTGATCACCTAAGGTGAGAAGTGTATAGCCTTATTAATTTTGTCTTTATAAGCTCCTGACTAATTAATGTACTTCAGAGACATACTCAGAGCACGAGTTTCAGGTATGGACCTGGTCAATATCCATAATCCTGACCAGTGTTTAATAATGTCTCTTTTTTGGTTAAAATTTTGGCAGACTGGTAACTCTGAGTGACTCCAGACACAGGAGGGCATACCCCTAATCCAAAATCCCAGGAGACAGAGGAAGGAGGATCCTAAGTTTGTAGATCACTGTTGGTTATGTGTAAGATCCTGTTACAAAAAAGGGTTGGTGTAAGGTTGTATCATTTATAGAGTATTTGAAGATACTTTCATACAAGTATTTAAACATTCTCACTATGAAATCTAGATTGTCTTTTAACATATAAAAAGAGATACAACCTCTTTCAGCTTCTTGCTTGTTTTAGAGGTTATGTGAGTGAAAGCATTCGAGTATGCTCTTCCACAAAAGGGTTCTCTCATGCTGTAGACAAAGTGAAACAAAACCATCCTGTGTGCTTCTTATTTACTCAGATCCACCATGTGAAGAGATGTAGCTGATAAATATGTGCTTTATTTTCATATCTGCATTTTTTTGTTTATTGAATGGAGGAATTCAGAGTGATGCATGAGTTTTGTAGCCATGGTTAAAACTCTTGGTTTCAAGGTAAAAATTGTAACTGCCAAACTTTGAAAAGTTGTCACAACCTTTTTGTTGCCCAGTGAGTTATCTGTAAAATCTAAAGACTTCTATGAGATAATACATGGAGAGAGCTTAGGAAAATACTTGGAAGTGGGACATTTTTCATCAAGGAGAGCTACCACTAGTTGAGGCACAGTGCCACATATAAATTGTCACCACAGCTGCCAGTGTTTCCACATTGTGGCCACAGCTCCTGAACTCCTCACTCAGATGCTGGATACACATCTGGACATCAAGCCGCTTCAGCAGTCAACATTAGAAACTGAGTTGCAAAGAGGTGGAGCTGAAAGGAAAATCTTGTTAGCAAGATAATATACGCTGAAGTCAGCAGCTTTGTGTGCTGCTGCTGATGAAGGAGAAAGAATACAAGATGTGAGACTTGGGACATGCAGAGTAAATCCAGTGTGATGCACATAATTTATTGCTCACTGGAAGACCAGAAGTGGAACAGTGGGTCAGCATGCTGGCCAGATGGCAGGTCATTGACCCATGAAATTCTCTTTATAAGATCATCTTTGTTTTGGCTTTCTGCTGCCCTGAGTTCTACACTCCTGGCTCAGGATATCATGCCCAAATAAGCAACATCTCTTGCCACTGTGACTTTGTTCTGTTTTCTTGGAACACCCTGAAGAACTACAACGACAACGACAACAACAACAACAACACACATACACACACACACACACACACACACACACACACACACACACATCTCCACCATTTACAACCTGATACAGTGAACGATTCATTCAAATGAAGAATGCCCCACACTTAAAGTCCTACATATTGGATAGACCCATGTTACAACACAATCCAGTATAAAAGTGTCTTTTCCATTCTGTGTCTTGACTGGCATGCCAAGACACATGTGGGCCCCAGTATTCTTCAGGTGGAGAAAAGAGCTCCTCATCCAGCCAGAGGCCATCAGCCGCCTTCATGAAAGGCTTAGAGAGGTAGAGTCAGGACTGTGAATGTAGAAAGGAGACAAGGGTGCTAATAGATGCTAAGATCAGAATAGAAAGTATGGTGTCCACACTCAGTGTTAAAAAATGTTTGAGTTCTGTCTTAGACCAGGTTTGTATTCTAGAACAAGCATCATGGCCAAGAAGCAAGTTTGGGAAGGAAAGGATTTATTCAGCTTACACTTCTGCATTGCTGTTCATCAACAAAGGACGTCAGGACAGGAACTCACACAGGACAGGAACTTGGAGGTAGGAGCTGGTGCTGAGGCCATGGAGGGATGTTACTTACTGACTTGTTTCCCCTGGCTTTCTCAGCTTGCTTTCTTATAGAACCCAGGACTACCATCCCAGGGATGCACCACCCACAAGGAGCCTTCCCAACCTTGATTACTAATTGAGCTGGATCTCATGAAGTACTTTCCTCAATGGAGGCTCTTTCTTATGATAACTCCAGCTTGTGTCAAATTGACACACAAAAACAGCCAGTATAAGTTCCTACTGGAAATGTGAAGCTCAGAAAGCCTGAAAGGTAGAAGTGACAAGAAGATGAAGGCATAAAAATGACAAATGTCTCCCTAAGTGTCATTGTGGCTATGGCGGCAAGCCACTGAAAAGTTTCAACCAATACAGGAAGTTGATAAGAATTACACTTCCAAGGAATAGCTTTGGCAGAAGTATGAAGAATGGATGGGCTCAAAGAAAGAGAGTGAATTAAATAGTAATTTGTTTCCAGGGTTATTTTTAAAAATCAGTAAAAAAAAAAAAAAAAAAAAAAAAAAAAGGATGAGGATCTAAGATGAGGCAGTATGATAGAAAAGACAAAGGGGAACAACGAGAGAGACACTGGGATAGAATTGGACATATAAGATGGGGCAGAAGTGGCTCAGCTGACTCATAAGTCATTGACTTCAGTGTTGCAGACATAGTGCTGTCCCTTTTGAGGGCACAGGTGGGACTCTATTTCTGTGTCATGTTTAAACTTAAGTAATTGATTTACTTCTTAAAAGTCTTCTGTGGAAAGCTTGTTATCTTCCCAAGAGTAGCCCATGCATGTGTCAATGACTAAACACAGAAAATCAGCTACCTTAGTAGAGTACACTGAAGACAAGTGTCTATAAACACCCTCTAGAAGAAAAACAAAAACAAAAACAAAAAGAGCTATAGATCTAAGGAAGAACAACAAAGGGATAGTTGACCCTGTGCCCTGAGAAGACACTTGTATGCTTTAAAGCATCTTATTGTAAAAGAACAACATGCAGTTTGTGAAAACATTTAGTTTAGCAGAAGTATTCACATTAAGGTCCAAAAAAAAAAAAAGATAACAAAGTCTAACACAACCATCCAAGAATGTACATAGGTTGTAAAGGTAGACAGACAACAGCAGGTTTCAGGAGGCTGTCAGCCTACTGTGCATCTAGAGAAGTCTATAACCATACTTTGTGTGGGATACAGACATACTTAGAGACTGTTAGTAAACTGAGTGTGAGGTGGAAAACTCAAAATCAAATGTGTGGATCAGTGATAACTATGAGCATGACTGTGGTCCCCCTAAGCACGTGTGTACAGTTATGAAGGCATTAACCAGCATCAGTGAGCGGAGGGTACTGGGACATTTTCCATAATCAGATTACTGTTATCACTTCTATGACCAAAGATACCAGGGAAGAATTTGGGATTTAGTAGTGGCTCTGCAGACCAAAGTAACTGATAGAGGGCATATCCATATAGAGAAACGCATTAAAGGAATTGGCTCCCATGATTATGGAGACTGGCGGGGTGAATCAACAATGTGGAGATCCACAAGATGCAACAGTGGGGTTTGTACACAAAGGACATTCATGTGGACGACATGCAAGGGAAGGAATAAAACTGATATCCTAGTTTGAAGACCATCAGGAAAAACATTTCCCTTATAGAGGTAACAGTTGCCTGGTTTTTTTTCCTTCTACTCTGGTTATAGGATAATTAACACAGGTATAGTGTTAGGGAAGGCAGTATACTGAAACTATAGATTTAAATGTTAATCTCATTTTTAAAACATGCTCTTATATGTAATGGTAAGTTTGACTAAATCTACACACATCCCACAGCCCAGCCAGGTTAACACATGAATACACCAATAAAATGAGCACTTTTTTTTCTACTTAGAGACTGTTTGATTTCAGTCAAGCAAATGGCAAAATCATGAATTTTAGTTGAACTAATAACAATAACAACAGCAAACAAGAATAATCACCACCAAGTCACATCTCATCTGTGAAGTTATTCAAAAGCATCTCTCCTGTGGCTGCCAAGTGAGTTCTCGCTGTGCTCCGAAATCCCTGCATTCTCCCCAGAGCATGGAGCCCCAGTGGTCACAGTGACTGGTCAAGATTAGTGATAGCACACTGCATCTTACAATCACTCTCAGAACATTCCCCTATCAACCATGTCACCAACAGCAAAAACCTCTGCATTCAAAATTCACGTACCCATGACGGATTGTCTTTCCTAGTGTTTCTTCTTATGGGCTAGTCTCAGAAACAGAGAAGAGAATAAAATATGAACATTTAAAATGTATTTTTAATTAGAGGACTTTCATAATCCAAAGCTTTGTAAAACTTCTAGCGCCAGAGGTGCCCTAGTCCCCATTTAATCTTCATTTCCCCAGCTCTCATCAACTGTGCACACAGATGCTGAAATCTTGTTTGTTTATCATGGGGCCAAGAAGATTTATGGTTGGGCGCATATTGGGCTGCCGTCCCTGCTCTCTTGGCACAATGCTTGTGCTACTCAGCACGGGGGACACTTAAACATGCTTAATGGGGAACTCAGTCCCACATGTTCCCTGTGGTTGTCATCTGGATATTTTTCCAGCTTCTGCTTTGCTGGAAGTTAAGGTAATTACAAAGTTATTATTTGTCATTTCCATTATCTTTGGGGTCAGAAAGGCATCTGTTGAAAGTTAGCACCACCTGTCACATTTGCCAGCTGGTGGTCAGCACCGGGAGGAACTTGAAAAATGAGGGAAGACACAGGTCCACACAGATAATTGTTGTGTGTGTGCTGGGCAGAGACAGTAGGAGAAAAGGAGGAAGAGGAGGAGGGCGAGGAAAAAGCAGAGGGAGAAAGATATCAGGAGGGAGGAAGGGTGTTGGGAAAAAGAGGTAAGGAGGGAGGGACTCAGGGAGGGAGAGAGAGAGCACTCTGCAATGAGAACTTAGGGAAGAAGTAGGTATCTCCTTGCTGCATAGTTACTCTAATCTGTAAAGAATATGGAATGCTGCTGTCTATGCAAAACTCAAAATTTGGGGACCACTCATATGGAAAACAGTAATGAATTCAAAGGAGCTGTTGACGTTTTCTTCCTACTGGATCATTCTCTTCCCTGACATACTGCACAGAGTTCTTTTTTATAGGAGTGAAATGGGGGAAATGGTCTGGGTGTGAAATGCTGTTTCAGTCAATGGAGAGATGTAAGTGAGATAGAGGATCAGTATTGGCTTTCTGAGTCAGCAAATGCCTCTGAGCTTTGCAAACCCAGCATTAGCATGGAACCTTCATCTAGGGCTCAGAATCTTCTTTTTATTCTTATTCTTTTCCATGAAAAATCAGAAGGAATAATTTAGTCAGAGTTGGCTATGAAGTCTTTATCCTAAAATGTCAAATCTGCATTATTGTCTGAAAGCAGATAAGGGGCAGGATGAAGCATACATACATAAATGCTTGTGGCTATATTCTAATAAAACTATGCAATCAGCACCGAAGCAGAGTTGGTTCACAAGACAAGGTTTGCTGATATCTGCTTTCACTGATGGGCAACTTCAAGCTTGTCCAGGAACAAATCAGCACTTGAGACTAAGAGAGATTTAAAGAGCCAAGGGACAAGCCCCACTGTGTGGGTCCATAGAAGGTTGATATTACTAAGGCCTAACTTCTCTCTGGCTGACCTAGTCCCTCATCATATATCCTTAAAATGTTTACCTAGTCACACAGACTACACTTGCTTTAAGATGATCATTTATTGTCCCAATGGATATAACTACAGCACAACTCCTGTGCCTACGGCTTTTCTTTGCAGAAAAAAGCCAAATATGTGGGGTGTGTGTGTGTGTGTGTGTGTGTGTGTGTGTGTGTGTG